>WSFP011419955.1:0-23123 GCA_009831015.1 Picea engelmannii
TCTACAAAGGGGCCATGCACACTAACCAGAGAATCAGCTAGCTCCCAGCTCGCCTCGCAAGGTTGAGCTACCACTCCTCACTGAGTTGGGTATCCCAACTCCCACAAGCTAAGTCAGTCAAGCATAGATTTATGTAGCGTAACATTACACAAATCCGAAGAGATCCATCATCCTTCTCATCCCTCCATTATATAGAGTTTTAAAGTCCTTTACCTTCCCAAAATCCCATTTTATTTAAAGTTTAATAAATTAATTCATAAAAATCCTCCCCGTACATGTGTGACCCATCCCCCTCATTCCTCCAAAAGCTAATTTCTTTAATTAATTAATTACCCTTATTTCCCTCACCCACCTAGAGTCACTCCTAGAATCACTATGAGGTGTCCCCAAATTCCCTTACAAGTTTTAATGACTTTCCCCATTACCAATTTACTAGTTGAGTTAATTTAGAAAGTTCTTAAATGCTAGATACCTTACTAAGTTTGACTTTCTACTTTTTCCCTTGTTTTCCCCTTTTCTTTTTATGTTTCACTCTTTTCCTAGTTTCCTAATTATTTTAGATTTCCCTCTTTCCCCTTTTCATTTAGAACTCAATTTGGCAGGTGTAGAAATTAATTTTTTCCCTTTTCCCTTTTTAATTAATAAATTTTAAATTATCATAATATAATAAAACAATTATTTCCCCTTTTTTTTAATTTTTATCCCAACAAATTTTAATGAATCAATTAAATTGATTACTCCCTTCTTGTTACAAGATTAATGAAGATTATCATCATTATTTATTTTTTATTTTTTTATAAATATATATATATATATATATATATATTAAAAGGATAGAAAAATTATGTCACTAGTATAATTTAGACCTAGACTTTAATTTTCGTGTTGGGTGACAATTTATTAGGGAATTTGTTTTAAAAACTTCTTATTGTGTTATTCATCCTAAGGCCATCTAGGTTCATTCATTTATCATTAACAATGCGACGTGCCCTTCAGGACGCACTAGGTGCTCCAAGGGTGCCACTCGCCTCATTTGTTTCCCTTGCACGATGTGCCCTTCAGGATGCACTACGTGCTCCAAGGGTGCCACTTGCCTCTTTACATTTTTATTGCACAACGTTCCCTTCAGGACGTACCATGTGCTCCAAGGGTGACACTCACCTCTTGACTGACTTGGTAGACATCAAAAACCCCTGGAGTCAATACTTCATCAGGTGAACTTGTGGGAGACTAAGATCCTCTAAGAAATAAGGTCCCCGCCTTATTGTGCGCCCCTTAGAATCATCATAAGAGAATGTCGTAGTCTACCCTCATGGAATCATGGGTCCTCTAAAACTAGGTAAATGTTAACCTATAGTTCGAGCCACGGTGGGAGTGCTAATAGGTTGTGGCTGGACTGCTCTCCACACCTCTCCCTCAACATCTCTAGTAGTTGTGTGTGACCCCTCTACTCCACATGTGAGTCTGGTTGACAAGGTATCGTCAACCTGCATCATCAATGAATCATGTCAGCAATATATCCATAATCATATCATCTAATTAGATGCAATAATATCACATATAAAACAATCAAACCCCAATGGTTCACTCCCCAACTCGATCTGGAGTCCAAGGGGTTCCATTGATGCCTCTGCATCCTCGAGGTCCAAAATCCTACACACCTAGTAAAACTGAATCAATAACACCTATCTATGTGAATGCAGTAAAACATCATGTCATCAACCCATAATGCCTCATAATCAAAATCAATGTCTTAATAGCATAATAATCCGGATCACTTGCAAGCAAGTGTCCTCAAAGAATAAGTTCTCTCAATGTGCAAGAGCGGGATGTTACAATGTACACCAATTCTATTACAAAGTTACAAATCATATTTGAATTATGAAATTGATGAGGGATTTTGGTTGAGGTATGTTACAGATAGAGGTTGTATAACAATGAGGTTGTGGCACATGGTTTGATGTAATGGTTTATGGAATTGGGTTTATGGATAGAGAGATGAATTGTTAGATAAATTTTGATGGTTATATTTGTATATGTATTTTGTTTATGGTTGAGGTACATGTTGGGTACACGGTTGAGACAAGTAGTTGATGAGTTGGCACATACATGAGGTGTATAGTTGATGATGTTGGTACATCCTGATGAGTCATAGTTTATGTGTACTTGATGCATGATTGGTACATATTTGGTGCATGGTTGACTCACTCGTTGATGGTATAGGTTGAGGTACATGTTGGTGCATGGTTGATGCACTTTCTTATGGTACAGGATGATTACAGGTTGAGGTACAGGTTGTTGCATGGTTTATGAACTTATTTATGGTAAAGACTGATTACAGGTTGGTGCATGGTTGATGTACTTTTGTATGGTACAAGTTGATTACAGATTGATTGGTACAAGTTTACAGTAGTATATCTCAAAGTGATAGTGTGACAATGGTTACATCATTCTACTTTTATTTCAGGGTGGTTGGACGGGGCAAGGATGGGTGGTAGTATCCACTTCTGGTTGTAGCCATAGAACTAGGGGGTTGGAGCCTCTTTCTGGTTGTATCCAGAGAATTGGGGAGTTGGATATTCCTTCAGGTTGTAGCCTGAGAAACTAGGGGTTGGATCCTCCTTCTGGTTGTAGCCAGAGAATTGGGGAGTTGGAGCTTCCCTCAGGTTGTAGCCTGAGAAACTAAGGGGTTGGAGCCTCCTTCTAGTTGCAGCTGGAAAACAAAGGAAGTTGGTGCTTCCAACGAATGTAATTCTTAAATACATATAAGAAAAAGAATTATGTGGTTTTCTCCCTCTTTGGGTTTCCACGTAAAACACTAGTGTGTTGTGTATGTGTATGATTTCTCATTAGTTCATTGTTTATTTACTCTGCAACTATTGGATGATAATGCTACATTGATATAACACTTGCATTTTATTGTTAGAAAGGATTAAATTGTTCTATTATTGATTCACCCCCCCTCTCAGTAATCCAACACATAGAATATCATACAAACTAGCTATCCTACCCTATTATGAAATGGTATGGTGGATTATTTCCCATAAGAATATTTCTACTTTTACAATTATAATTTATGCTTGTAAAGTCATCGGGTCATTTATGCCTAAGGATATTTTTAATATGTACAAGTTAGGATCGGATAAAGTCAATTTGGATGAAAATTGCATTCATGATTTTATAGAAGAAGTAAAAAAGGAAGATATTCAAATGGGTGATATAATTAGGGATTAGTGGCATTTAAGATCATTTCAGATAAAATATATCCCATTCAAATATTGAAAAAAAAATCCTATTCTAGTTTCCATTATGCTCTGTCGATTATATGGGGAAAAAGATGCTCTAAAATTTAAACTAGGATGGGTTCCCCTTATTCACCATATTTTAATGGGTAAAATCTTCAATTAGGCCCATATTATTTCTACCAATATCCAAAACGAAGTGAAAAAGTCACAAGACGTGTCACCGAGATATTTCTTGGGGTTTTCATGTCTGGCTACCTGATAGATGCAGTCTATGTAGTAACCCCTTTCCCTCTATTGTCTTGGAACTGGTCTCTTTCTCAAGATCTGGTCCATATTCATTGTTCCAATTTATGGGTTGTGAACTGCAAGGACTATTTTAATGAAATTTGTAATAATTTTATGATTCCTCTGCATATGGATTTAAAACATCAACCATCTCCTTCAGTTACTCTAGAATCTATGAACACCATCAAAGAAATATGATATTGTTGTATAATCATTCTGGAGTTTAAACTGTGTAGAGTGTTTTGAAACATCCAATGTTTCAAGTGGACCCTCGTTTAAACTGTGTAGAGTGTTTTGAAATTTCCAACGTTTCGAGTGGACACTCCACCCATCATGGGTGGAGTGTCTCCTTAAAACATTGGACATTTCAAAACACTCTACATAGTTTAAACTCCAAAATGATTATACATCAACTATGACAAACTGTGAAAACATACACACCAATATTTTCAACCTCAATATAAGATTATTTCATAGATGAAGAATTATCTTACATTAAAATTTATGGATTTGAAGGAGCACCCCACATTTTTCCAAGATATGTTATGGATACACTAGTGCTTAGAGAGATAGAATATTAGATGGTTTTCATTAGTATTGTTGCTTCCTTATAAAGAAGTTAGAAGAAATAGTGGCCATCATTTCCTATTCCGCTAGGAATTTAATCCTTATTAAATTCCAAGCATGCCTTAAATAAGTTGAACAACTTGAGGGAATTTGGCTAGACCAATGAAATTTTTAAAGAAATGACCCAATAAGTCTTGTCAAAAATCATTGTAGCATGGTAAAAAATGTTAAGTCCTATAATCATGAAGATGATTTGTTTGACATTGTTTTCCAAATATCTCAAGATTATCAAGAGATATCCCAAAGAATTCATGAGTTGAAGAATAGTCCTAAGATGCAGGAATTCTTAGATTGAAAATTCAACTGAAAGATTTTTTTTCAGAAAGATTTTTTTCTGAAAGAAAAGAATGAAAAACAAGGAAATATACATAGTGGTGTTGATCAAGAAGATGATGTGAAAACATAGTCAAATTCAAAACAAAAACAAAATAATTTAGCTAGTGATATGAAAATTGATAAAGAGAGATGAATCAAATATAGATGATTAAGATAAAGGTAGTGGAGAGACATAGGTAAACATTCAGGATAATGAAGCATTACAAACTCCTGAAAAGTCGGTTGAGGGAGGTAAAGGAGGAAGTACTACCCAAGGTACTGAGGACACATTTTCAAGATTCTATTGACGGGTCCAAACGGATTGTCAAGTAGATAAGGGAGAACCCATGATGGCGGTTCCCAATCATACCTACTCTCATTTGGGATAGTGTTTCCAACCAATATGTGGGCCTGGTTTCTTCTAAGAATTAAAAGAAGAAAAAGGGGAAATATAGTGAATTATCCCCAAAATAATTCTAATTAACTCTTAATAAAATATAAAACTAATATAATCTAACTAATTCTAACCTATCCTACTTAGGAGAAAAACTAATAGATGAATACAGTTCAAAATGATATTTTTGAGAAAAAAGCGAATCATATCACTCAAAAATATGTTAAAACAATGATATTGTAGATATAATAACAAATAGTTGTATACAAGAATTGTAGCATCATCAATGTACCCTTTAGAAATCACAATATCATCAGCAATCCAAATACTAAGCATAAAAATAGTTCATATGACTTGTATCCAAAAAAATTAAATGAAAAAAGCATATGTAGAGTAGGCTCGCACATATTTGACAACACCTGTGATATCAAAATTCCTTATGCTCTTCATATATCCAAAAATAAAAGTATCCTCCATCTATACAATGGGAAAAAGTCCTTTCTTCTTACAATGAGTTCTCTTTTATAGAATCAGAAAAACTTTTCAATTCTCATAACTGTTTATTTTTCCTTGTGGTTACAACTTTTTGTTTTATTTCCTTTTGTCTTATGTTACAATTTGCAGTTCCTCCGTGTATTTTCTAATGAATATACAAAATTTAAGAAGCCTTATAAGTAATCAATCTCCCTCTATCAGTCATTCATGATTTAAAATTCTCAAAAATGTTTTGACCATGTCCGTATATAATTATTTATTTTGCTCAATTTTCATGTGTGTTTCTTCCATCCACCTAAAACAAAGGAGTCTTCCAACATGTTCTTCACTTTCCTGGATTTCCAACAAGCTATATCATGCTTGATTTGACTTCATGTGGCTCGAGATATATATTTTTGGCATTAAGTGCTTAGTAACTATCGATTTGTTATCTATGTGAATCTCGATTGTCTTTTTACGAGTTCAGATATTTATCCCACTTGCATCAGGAAACTTAATTGTGAAGACTTTATAAGTTTTTATCCTCCCCATATAATTCATATCCAGTGTTAATAAGGGTATGGAGTTTTGGGCCCATGTTATAATTTTTGAACACATATTTTGTTAGCATCTGTCAATTGAGCTAGAATCCCAAAGGAAGTGAGAAAATCTTAAGGAGTTTTTTCCTCGAGGGTGGTTAGCCCAGTGGCTTGATTATCCTGGTAGCCAGTGATCGAGATCAGGTTCTATGGTATGATTCACAAACAACTACAGTGGTCTGGTGTCTCGATGTCTCGGTGGGGTGAGGTGACATGGTTTCCTAGTGACTGGGGTTGTGAACTATCTAGCGGTTGGAACTTCACAGTGAAACAGAGTTTGGTTATCTCGATGTACTGGTGGCCAGTTGAAACTAGAATGGAATCAATAAGAAACAAAAAGAAGGTTGATTCAAATATGGGTGGCCCAGTTTCCAATGGGTTGAGATGTTCTCATTGGGGCTATGGTTTTGGGTACCATTCCACTAGATAACCATCAAATGAGAGGGCCTTTGGTCATGTCAAGTGTGGAGGTCCATTGGATCCAAATACCCAGTAAGGGATACAACTGCCTCCCTCCTATTTTTGTAAATGTGCTAACTATGTATTGGTTGCGATGAGCCACATAGGATATTTGACATGTTTTGACACATCAATCTATGTTAGATGGTACAAGTGACATGTATCCATGTGAGTTCCATGTGGAGATGGTAGGAAAATGCTTGAAAACTTAAAAAGGTCATAACTTTTGATTCTGAAGTTGATTTCGAGCATGGTTATAGCCATCAAAAAGCTCTCAAAGTGAAAAACTAGATTATGAGATCGGAATTGGATTTAGAGGGGTGATTAAGATGGAGTTTTTGAGAAAATAAAAGATGAAATGTGTACACCCCACTAGCCTAAGAGATTTTAGGGGAGGTAAGAGCTCGAGAAGGTAATCCCAATGGTAAGGGTTCCTTATTAGGATGCAGATTCTAGATGATTAATCAAGGTTCCAAACATGATTCAAGTTACAACAAAATAATAAAATACAATAACATTCAAGCCTTGGAATAGAAGTGAAAATAAAAGATAATGTATATGGTAATAAGAGAAAATCTATTTGGGGTTAGGAAATAAAATGAGGCTTGATTATGCATACTGGAGCCAAAAATGATCAAGATCTGATTAGAGAAAATTTTGGTCAAGAGAATAATAATAAGAGTTCATCATAATCATTTCAAGGTTGGAGCGGTCATGTAAAGAAGGTGACCCTGTGACCCTGCTCCTACAACCACAAAAAATATAAGATCAGTTATGTGAGGAAAAAATCACTTTCTAGTATATCGTAAGCATTTCATTATTTTCCTTTGCCTTCAACAAACTTATGAATCATTGCAGGGTTTGTTTGCAAAATGAAGGAAATGAAGAGGAGAAGTTTAAAAAAGATAATCATCCATGATCTTGGATAATGTAAATAAATGTCATGAGAGTTATGTTCATATAATATCAAAATCATATAAAGGATTAATGATATTTTGTTCAAGATAAGAGTTTGAAACTAAAGAGTATGATCAACATACAAGATCATAAAGATGAATACATTAGGAACAACATGCAAGAAAGAGGATGTTGAATGCATATTTGTTTTTCATTTAAGTTATTCATTTATAAAATCCTCAATAGAAAACCCATTTAATACATACAATAGAACATCAAACTCTATAGCCATATAGGATCATCAAATACTCCAGAATATGCAAAAGATCTCGAAGATAACTTGTCAATGTCATCATACAAATTTCAATGAAGCATCATGAATCAAGAAGAAGTATGAAGACATTTGAAATCATGAGATAAAAAGGATTAAAAAATATCCTCAAAGATAATCATCAATAAAGATCCAACCCCCAACTCCCTCAAGGTAGATAAAGAATAAACATTAGGCTCAAGCAATAGAGGATTAGGTATTAGAGTTCAAATTTTAGTAGGGAGGCCTTTCCTTTCACTTTTATAAGAAAACGTAAAGGGGAGATTTCGTTGTCATAACAAATGGTGATACACTAGAAGAATTAGTTATATTTGTCAGTAGAAGTATAGGGCCTTTACTACATTTGGAATTTTAAAGATAAGCTCAGTAAACTGCAGACAATTTTCCAATAATCATGGGTACCATAATGACACCAAATTTCTAAAAGATATAACCCAATATTTCTAGTACTTTTTATCTAACATACCCTTTTCAAAGATCCAATTAGTGAGGTAAATTATTTTATTGGCTACATACTTATAATTGTCTTTGGTTTAACCATGGGTGTACACATTTTATAATAATCAAACATCTATGCAAGTGTTTTCCTTGTCTCTATTTTATCGGCATTACTTCACTTGAAGGAAGCATCCATAGCCCCGACAAAGTTTCCTCGGTACCATACAAGCATAGCCCCACTACCAAAAAGAATATATAGCCCCGACGTGTTTACTTTTACATCCCACAATATTAATAGTTCTTTCAAATTCCTTTTATTTCAAAATATTCTCACCCTTTTAGATTTTATAAATAGATATTCATATGCACATAGGGTGTGAAGGAAGCACAGTGATACAAGAGTTGCTTTGGTTTTATAATTAGATGTTATGCATATAAGTTTGACCCATATATCTCCCCAAAAACCATCATAGTATTGATCATCTTATTAATATGAAGTGGATGGAGCTAAAAGAAAAGCGTAGATAGATGCTTTCTTATACTTATGGATTGTCATGGTATGCTCAATAAGCACATGTGTTCCACCAAAATTATCAATCTCTATCCACAAATAAGAACTTCATGAATTTTCATTCAAATAGATCAACATATGCATCTCATGACTTGTAAAAAAAAAATCTTCAGTATGTGACTTGAATTAGACCATACCCTCACTCAAATTTAAAGAGTAATCCTCAAGGAAAATTAATAGGTCAAATCATCTCAGGGAACATACTAGAAGTCCAATTAAAATATGGAAGCAATATGTACAAGCATAAATAAAGCACTAAAACTAAAACTAAAACTAAAACTAAAACATGAAAAATAAAACTAAACTAAAAGAAGTCGGAAACTTAAAATGTTAGTCATCAAAATATAATGAAATCTGTTGAAAAATAAGAAAATAACCCAGTAGCAAGGAATAAATCTAATGGCAGTAACATAGTATGAATGATATGCATAAAGGTATCATTATTCTAGCTCCAAGAATTGGGATAAGGGAAAAAGATTTACTAAATAAACTTTTCAAACAATCTAATACCATCAAGAAATATTTTCAGGATTAAGACAAAACTGGAAACCAAAATCAACAATACTAAAATGAGTAGTGATTAAGAAAATGATATTCAACCAAGCTTTTGTTTCAGTAGGTTTGAGATTTTCTAGTGAAAACTATTTTGATTACTGAAATGCCCAAACGAATTGGATAAATTAAGGAATTCAACCCTTTGATCTTGCTTCCCTGGATAAGATCTCAGTGATATAAGATTTTGGATGTGTCGAATTTTCAAACTCAAAAATTTCATTGATATTTTTCACCAAGATATTCATTACCATTTTGATTATTGATATCGATTACCCAATGATTGTATCATTCACCCCTGATGGTATAAGAATATGAAACCACTTCCATGGTTTCCAAACCAAGCAGAGAAGGGAGTAAAATTATGTACAAATTAAAATAAAGAAAGTGGCTATACTAAACTATAAGAAAAATCAAAAGCACACTTTGTTAGACATTACAAGAAGAAATAATATTTAAATATAGGCTTGTAATCCCATCAGCATAACATAAATCATGATGGACATCATCATCGAAGAATTTTCAATGAATACTCGGAAGTAACCAAGAGTAAGAGTTACGAAAGATAAGTCGACCATTCAAAATAAATCCTAATAGAAATATTCCCATGGTAAATATATGAAATGAAAAACAACAAAAATTATGATAATTGATAATCCGATGGTAAAATTCTCAACACAATCTTATGATCTAACTGTCACATACAATTTTCCTTTCATTTAGTGAAACAAGAAAAATATTTTTGGAACCTAGAAAAATGGGTTAATGGGGATGCTTAGTCAAAATAGATTTTTAAATTCAATCCCATGGAACATTCCACAAACCCATAAAATATCAATATTTATTGACTTGAGTAAGTCCTTTACACACTTGGAAATAATGAACTTTTCAGCAATAGAAATTACATTTAATATTCCTCACCAAAGCATCAATTTATTTTTTCTATAAAATATATTAATTAATCCCAGAGATTCAAATAATTCAATATGATGAGGAAAAGAGGGGATATTATAGTTATGGAATTCATCAAAAAAAATCATAAAAAGGACTCCAAATATCAGCTAGATCATAAACCAACATGGGAATACAAGAAAGAGACTATTTTTTCTTATCAGCTATTGAGTTGGTGACAATATTAATTCTAAAAATGTTGAAAATGAATCTTAGTATTCAAATGTAAATTAACACTTCCATAATTTTGTTTCATTTGAAGAAAAAAATTATTGATTTGTTGGTTGCACAATCCATTTCCTAACCTGTATAACAAAAGAGAATGTTATAATCAGCTATTTGACAATTTGGAAAAAACTCTTCCTTTAAATGGATAACTTATTAAAATGAAATTTAAACTAAAAAGGAAAAATAAGGACCAATATTAAAACTAATCCTAAGGAAATCATGTTTTTATCCCTCGAGATGTTCCAGGATGTCATTGAAATGATGTCGAGGCACCCCAAGGGATAAGACTCAACGTGAGTCTTAAAGCCTACATGTTTGTAGTAAGGAAAATTATGCAAGATTTGATAAGTTTCTCTCTCTCTCTCTCTATCTCTCTCTCAGCCCTCAAACATTCTCAACTCAAATATTAAAAAATATCAACTCCAAGAGGCGTATGTCCATAAGTGTTTCAGAAAATTTAGATTTAAGAGTGGGTGAAGTGGTGTATTAGAAGAAATACTAGATAAGCATATAAGGCATTGCAGAGAATGAATCTTAGAGATTATGGAAATAGAATAACATGTTGAGAAATTAAGAATTCAACAATTCTAACACATGTATACATATCAATAAAACATGCTTCAAATAGTTACATGTCTGCATACATTCAAATACGATGGAGGTACCCTCTACATATCATTCAAATATATAAAACAAAATGACAAGAAATGGTCATTTGTTAAGACAAAATCACTTATGTGCCATGGCCATACACCACACACTAACACTGAATATGTTGCATAACCTGTTGCTTGAGATTTTAATGATGGGATATGATACAAGAATCCAGATGAAAGGGGTGGCTTTATAAGAACATGACGCAAACCCCTGACCCTTAGGCCGAGATCCACATAGGATCGTTCTAAATTATCCTCGAGCCGAAGCGGCTCCCTCAAATCCATATTGGAACCTTCAATGAATCCAATCCACAGGTCCTTCATGAAAACCCGCCCTGCGCAACTTAACACTAGGAGCGATCCTTACATCTCCATGTGACCACAACTGGGACTTAGCACAAGTGCCTTTAGTGACTCGCGATCTCATGAGTTTGTGAGTCGAATACCCTCGACTCCAAACCTTCGATACTCGAGATGTGATACGGGTATGGCTCCTTCCTTGCTAGCACCTCTACAAGTGACCATCGGCTAGGGCCTAACTCTAGTACCCCTCGCAACTCAAAAATTCATGAGTTGGAATGTTAATCCCTCATGATCCTCCTTTGTGAATACCTGAGATGCGATAAGTTAAAAATAGGTTGACTCCTTCCTAGACGACGTGTGTCCACCACCTGTCACCCGTTTCCACCTTTCTCTGGGCGCTTGTTGTTACGCCACTTGTTAACCCCACGGCCCCACCTAACAGATGTGCCAGGTGTTCCTACGAGCCCTTGATGCTCAGCACTTCATGACTTCGAAGTCGAAAAGAAATTCTTTCAAACCCGGAAACCCCGATACACGATACCATGTGGAGGTTATGATCCAACGGTTCTCCCGTGGCTTGGATCCAATGGTTTGGATCTCCTTCCCTGCTCCTCACAACTCGAAAGTTCATGAAACCAATAATTTGGTCTACCCTCCAAAATCACGAACCCCAAATTCGTGAAATGATCCAGATCTCTACCACATGTCCTCCAAAATGGACGATCTTGATGCTTTCGAGACTTGACAAGTCCTCTTCCTTCTGTTGTTTTGAGGTTTAAACCTCATGCACCTTTTCTGGATCCGACGGCTCACGGAAACTCGGTACTTCTCCCTCAAAGTTTTTTTCATCCTTTCTACCCTTTTGTGTGGCTTCCCAGGGATTAAACCCCTCACACCTTCTCCCAGATCCAATGACTATCGATCCTTGGTGATTGATCTGACGGTTCAGATCTGACCTCCTCTGCTACACTTCTCCTGTTTCCTAGATGTAGACTCCAATGGTCCAGATCTTGTCCTCTGCCTGATCCAATGGCTACTGTTTCTCCTTCCTGATCACACGCTCTCTCTGAGCCTTGGAATATTTTGAACGCTTCAAAGGCTAAGACCTTTGTTCTTTATCCTGCTAGTCCATGACCTTTAGTCTCGCCTGCATTACTGAAAACTCTTCCCTCCTAAGCTTTGTTCACTCTGAAACCTCAAAGGGCTTCTCAACCTCTACACTCTTTGCAGAGTCCCTACACACAACTATGTTATCCATCCTGAGCTTTTCCTTATCGAACCTCTAATGGATTTGACCCTTTCCTTCTCCTTCAAATGGAGATTGGTGTCCTCTTGGAAGCCTCCTGTTCAAGCACTCCTTACTAAGCCTACAAGGTGTTCAGTAACCCTGTGAGTGTCTTCCCTGTGACACTTCCCTTATCTCAAAACTTGAAAGAGAGTTATTCTTAGTGCACTCCGTGCACTCGCTCTATTCCCTCCTAGCAGAGATTCTACAGAATCTTCAGTGACTCTGTCTTCTCACTGAACTCGTCATAGAGTTCCTTATGTGCACCCTGTGCATCCACTCAATGCCCTCTTCGCAGAGTCTCACAGAATTCTCAGAAATTTTGTCTTCCCTGTGCCTTCCTCTGCACAGTTATTCCTTCAAGGTGTTCAACAACCTTGAGGTCTCCTCCTTGAGTCAATGACTTCCTCTGGTGTGCCCTCCTGACACGTCTTTGTCTAAATTCCACATAATTCAGAAGTGCACTCTATGCACTGGCTTACAGAACCCGCAATGTTCTGTCATGAAACCTCTTTCATGAAGCCACAAAGAACCATATGTAAAATCAGTAAACCCACAGATAGAAAAATCTATCTATCCTTGCAAATGCACATCTAACATATGTCTACAGCATATCATAAACACATAAAGACATTCATTGAACATACACAGAATAACATGCAGGAAAAATTGCTCTGATTGTATTAATATGGAATGC
The DNA here is from genome assembly GCA_009831015.1 of Picea engelmannii. NCBI lineage: Eukaryota > Viridiplantae > Streptophyta > Pinopsida > Pinales > Pinaceae > Picea > Picea engelmannii. Next base: position 13,308 of record WSFP011419955.1, read on the forward strand.
CTCTTTACAATGTGAGCTTGGACTGTAACAAAGTCACAGCTTCCTCTCTTCTCCCTATTCTCTCTATTCTTCTCTACTCTGAACTCAATCTAGATTCAAAGAAGATCTTTTTACTAAGAGGGGCTCCTTGTGCTCTTCCCTCCATCTCACCAAGTCTCATTAAATTACATTCAATTACATTGAATGGTTGTCTAGTCCAAATCAGATCTAGATATCAACCTTACAACCATTTAAGGCAAAATTTAACTAAAGCCTGCGCACACGCATGGATTTTGGCTCTACCAGCCTTACAACATTTAATACAATTTTTTTCAAAATTTGAAAAAAACGAGAGGGTTGTGCCTCTCTCCCTCCATTGAATGCGTGTTTGATGTGTTGTCTAGCTGGAGAGTATTTGGCTTGGAGTGATGCTCCTACATCATACTCCTCTGCTGTGAAAAATTCATGAGCTCCTGCTTATGAGCTTCCCAGCATGGCTGTCAAAATCCACCTGGATCCCAAATAGTTCTTTAGAGTTGTTCATTCACTCCATCTCTTTGTTGTTGTTGTTGATTCTTCTTCTTCCTTGCTTCTCTTGCAGGCTTCCTTCTGCTCAGTTTTCCTTTGCTGACTGCTTCATGTGCTGACCTCAACATCAGCCTCCTAATCTCCTCAATCACTTCGTCCAACTTCTCCAATGGTTGGCTCTTTGTATGCAGTCTTCTCTGCTGCACTTCTTTCTTCTCAATGGGAAGATCTGCTCGATCTCCCCTACTATATTTATCTCTCTTTGTGGCGCTGAGTGGCCACTCTGCTGCAGACTCCAATTCTACAGTCCCTTTACCTTCTGACAAATTTTCTTCTGCCAGGTCTTCTTCCAGCTTCTCCCTAGGCTGGTATGCTCCTCCATCTTCTTCCAACTTAGCCTGTTGGATGTGCAAATTTTGCACCATAACCCTTCTCTCCAGGGCTTCCAATTCTTCACATAGACCAACAAAGTCTATGCTACCCACTTCCTCATATTCTTCTTCTTCTTCTTCTTCTTCTACAACTTCCAGTACTATAGTGATCTCCTGTTCAACTTCCTGGCTAAAACTTTTGAGTCATTTTGTTGAATGCTCATCTTCTGCTCCTCGGGAAAATGTTAGTGTCTACTCCATTTCTTCTTCCATGACAGTTTATGTTGGTTGTCCTTCTTCTGTTGCTACATCTGTAACACATTCTCTGGCCTCAACTGGGCTGCTTGGTAGGAATACTTCAATTCCCCCATTGATCAAAATTCTCTTATGATTCTCTCCTGTCAGCACTCCTTGTTGATTTGAACTCTCCTATGAGTTCATGAGACCTTCAGACAGTCTCATCTCTTTTCCCCTGCCCACCTGGAAATTTGGGAATTTTCTACTGCCCACTTGGTAGTCTATGAGATTCAGTGATCCCATCTCATTTCCCACTTGGCAATATGAAATTTCACCACTGCTCCCCTGGCAGTACACGAGACCTTCTGCTGATCTCTTCCCATTGCCCACCTAGCAACTTGAAAGTCCACTTTTTCCCACTTGGCGGTTTATGAGATCCTATGTTAATGTCATACCATTGCCCACCTAGCAATATGAATTTCCACTGCTTTCCTCCTGACAGTCTATGAGATCCTCCAATGATCTCATTTCATTGCCCACCTAGCAATTGGAAAATTCATCTCTGCCCTCCTGGCAATTTATGAGACCTGAAACTGATCTCTCTTCCTCATCATGGAGGGTTTCTCCAACTTCTGGCTCACAGATGCAAACCATCTCTATGTTACTGAGGTTTTCATCATACCTCAACCACATTTTCAACAGCCTTTGTTGTCTTCTGGCCAACAATTCCTTGACTAGCCACTTCACCCTCTTCTTTATGGGCCACTCATACACCCAATGTGTCCTTGCATCCTGTTGCATATTCAATGCAAGCTGCTCCATTCTCGCTCTTACCCCAGTGAGTTCTTTGTCAATCTCTTCTTTACTCATATTTTGGTGGTCTCCTCTTCCACCACGCTCATGGCCTTTAGTAGCCATTTTCTTCCTCAAGAACGTGACTGGTCCTTCTGGCTCAGCCCACCTGGTTGTCTACCACTGTTGCTCACCCTGCAACAATCTTTCTTTATATACTCTGCCTCCTTCTGCCTGTAGTCTACAGATAGAAAGTAGCTTTGATACCACTTGTGACGTAGACCCCAAACCCTCAAGACGAGATCCACATAGGATCGTTCTAAATTATCCTTGAGCCAAAGCAGCTCCCTCGGATTCCTATTGGAACCTTCAACGAATCCAATCCACAGGTCCTTCATGAAAACCTACCCTGCGCAACTTAACACCAGGCGCGATCCTTACGTCTCCATGTGACCACAACCAGGCCTTAGCAAAAGCACCTTTTGTGACTTGTGATCTTGCGAGTTCGTGAGTCGAAGACCCTCGACTCCAAACCTCTGATATTCGAGATGTGATATGGGTATGTCTCCTTCCTTTCTAGTGCCTCTACAAGCGACCGTCAGCTAGGGCCTAACTCTAGTACCCCTCGCAACTCAAAAATTCATGAGTTGGAGTGTTGAGCCCTTGTTCTCCTCCTTTGTGAATCCCCGAGATGCGATAAGTCAACAATAGGTTGACTCCTTCCCAGGAGATGTGTGTACACCACCTATCACCTGCTTCCACCTTTCTCTAGGTGCTTGTTGTTATGCCACCTGTCAACCCCGCGGCCCCACCTAACGGATGTCCCACGTGTTCATATGAGCCCTTGGCACTCGGTACTTCATGACTTTGTAGTCGAAAAGAAATTCTTTCAAACCCCAAACCCCCGATATGCCATACCACATGGAGGTTCTAATCCGACGGTTCTCCCGTGGCTTGGATTCAATGGTCTAGATCTCCTTCCCTGCTCCTCGCAACTCGAGAGTCCACAAAACCAAGAATTTGGTCTGCCCTCCAAACTCACAAACCCCAAATTCATGAAATGATCCAGATCGTTGCCACCTGTCTTCCAAAATGGATGGTCCTGTTGCTTTCAAGACTTGATGAGTCCTCTTCCTTCTGCTATTCTAAGATTTAAACCTGGCACACATTTTCTGGATCCGATGGCTCATGGTAAATCGATACTTCTCCCTCGAAGTTTATGTCATCCATTCTACCCTTCTGTGTGTCTTCCTAGGGATTAAACCCCTCGCACCTTCTCCCATATCCGACGGCTATTGGTCCTTGGTACTAGATCTGACAGTTCAGATCTAACCTCCTCGGTTGCACTTCTCCTGTTTCCTGGACGTAGACTCCAATGGTCCAGATCTTGTCCTCTGCTCGATCCAACAACTATTGTTTCTCCTTCCCGAGCATGGTCTCTCTCCGAGCCTTGGAAGATTTCAAATGCTTCAAAGGCTGAAAACTTTGTTCTTTATCCCACAAGTCCACGACCTTTAGTCTCTCTTGCGTTACTAAAAACTCTGCCCTCCAAGCTTTGTTCACTCTGAAACCTCAAAGGGCTTCTCGACCTTTGCACTCCTTGTAGAGTCCTTGCACACAACTGTGTTATCTGTCTTGAGATTTTCCTTCTCAAACATCTAAGGGATTTGACCCTTTCCTTCTCCTTCAAATGGAGATTAGTGCCCTCTTGGAAGCCTCCTGTTCAAGTACTCCTTACTGAGCCTACAGGGTATTCAGTAACCCTGTGAGTGTCTTCCCTGTGACACTTCCCTTATATTAAAACTCGAAAGGGAGTTCTTCTTGGTGCACTCCTTGCACTTGCTCGATACCCTCCTAGTAGAGCTTCTACAGAATTTCCAGTGACTCTATCTCCTCACTAAATGCAACATAGAGTTCCTTCTGTGCACCCTGTGAATCCACTCAATGCCCTCTTGGCAGAGTCTCATAGAATTCTCAAAAATTTTGTCTTTCATGTGCCCTCCTCTACACAATTCTTCCTTCAAGGTGTTCAACAACCTTGAGGCCTCCTCCTTGAGTCAATGACTTCCTCCGGTGCACCCTCCTGGCACGTCTTTGTCTAAATTCTGCAGAATTCAGAAGTGCACTCTATGCAGTAGCTTACAGAACCTACAGTGTTCGGTCATGCAACCTCTTGCATGAAGCCACAAAGAACCAGACGTAAAATCAGTAAACCCATAGATAGAAAAACCTATCTATCCCTGCAAATGCACATCTAACATACATCTATAGCATATCATAAACACATAAAGACATTCATTCAACATACATAGAGTAACATGCAGGAAAATCTTCTCTGATTGTATTAACATGGAATGCCTCTTTACAATGTGAGCTCGGATTGTAACAAAGTCATGGCTTCCTCTCTTCTCCCTATTCTCTCTATTCTTCTCTACTCTGAACTCAATCTAGATTCAAAGAAGATCTTTTTACAAAGAGGGGCTCCTCGATCTCTTCCCTCCATCTCACCAACTCTCATTAAATTACATTCAATTACATTGAATGGTTGTATAGTCCAAATCAGATCTAGATATCAACCTTACAACCATTTAAGGCAAACTTTAACTAAATCTTACACACATGCATGGATTTTGGCTCTACTAGCCTTACAACATTTGATACAATTTTTTTTCAAAATTTGAAAAAACCTAGAGGGATGCGCCTCTCTCCTTCCATTGAATGTGCACTTGATGTGCTGGCTAGCTGGGTTGGAGTGATGCTCCTGCATCATAACACATACAAAAAATTAGGAAGATTTACAAACAAAAACATAACACAGGGGATGAATCTTTTGGTGCTTGCTTCTTTTACTATATGTCTCTACTTGAGGTTTTTTATCAAACTACTTTGCTTTTAAGAGATTCTTAAATTCCCCAAAGTGTCGACCCTAAGAATGATCACCTTGTTTTATTTTATAGATGTATCAATTGGTGAGAAAACCATTCATTCGATCCAAAATTTCTTCTTGAAATTGGATACAACTTTTTTAGTTTCTTTATACCACCACTAGTTTTCCAACTAATTTTACCTAGAAAAACTACTTTTACTAACCAGATTTAACCTGCCAATGTTGTTTTGAGGATTTTTCTCTTTTTCCAATTTAGCTTCTCTTCTAGGTAACTCAATTGAACCTCTAACTATTGAATTGGACATGTTTTACCTTTGAACAGTTGAGGCTCTTGGTTGGATGTTTAATCGTTTCCTCTCAGCCACCACTACTCCTAGATGTAGATCACCATTGACCAATTATTTCAATCCTCTTCCTCAAGCTTCTGTAGAGTGTTGGTAAAATAGTACAATTTCACCTTAGGGTGAACTACCATATGTCCCACTACTCTCAAATTTTAATCAAGAAGAGCAAAGAGGGACATTCTCTCCCTCGTAATTTGCAGAACACCCTCTCCATATGTTTGTAGCAAAGATGATTGATAGTCTCTCCCTATAGGAGAGACTATGAAGATGGGTCATATTCTATGACACCTGACATCCAAGTAACTCACCTTTAGAATATGAATTACTCTTAGATTGGTTTCTTCTAATCATAAGTCTTTCTCTTATAAGTGCTCGACACGTTCTTTTTGAGGAAATTGATGGAATCAAATGATTTGTTACACCTGGAAATGATATTAATAGATCTGTAGTCTATTTGGATGTGTGTGTGGATCCATTTATCTTCATCCTTTATTGACTACAAGTAACAAAATAATTATTTGCGAGGACACCGAGGTGTGAGGCCAAATGTCATGTTGCATGTCATCTTATCTATCAATTGATTTAGTACATCGTCATCTTATCTCACATCCATTTGAAATCTCCCTCCTCGTGCCTTTTATGACCACGTGTCACCCTTCCTTTGGTTTAGTTACTTAGAAAATTTGAAGAGGGCATGAAATTTTGAGTGAGATCATGATGATGTCATCATGGTCCCACAGACATGTGGCAGATTCTTATTTTTCCATGCTAGCACTTAGGTGGCAAGGGGATGTGCTACATATTGTTAGGCTCAATATGTTGATATGTGTCCCTACTAGGCCCCTTTTATAGAATTATAATCTTTGGATTGGCTCTGACAAGTGCCTTGCTATCATTTGATGCTATCATTGATCCTTCTGAGTGTCCCTGGTGGATTGTTGAGTTGACTTCAGGTGGTGCTAAGTGAGTGGATAAGTGTGCACTTTGTAATGGACAAAACTATAATACCATTGGATAGGTGGTTGAGTAAAACTATAATACCATTGTTGCAACCCAACGAGGGTGTTTTTTCTTTCCGTTCTCTTGTCAGTTGACACCATTTACCTTATTATGTGTGTCTCCTCAAACCATTGTCACACCACTTATGCTTCTTTTCTCCTGTGCATATTTATGGTGTGACATTGATCGCTTGTCGTAGATCTACCTTGCTTGTAGTCTTCCAATGATTGAGTCGCACACCTCTACTAGAAATTGGTTCCCAGAATTTGGTATTATGATAAAACATTTGGACAAAAGGGCTTAAGTATTTTTGGGGAATGACAAGTTGTGTTCTCACTTCCAATAGGCTCCCAAGCACTTAAAACTTTGTCTTGGGCACCCAAAGCATGGTTGTTCTAATATTATACTTAAGGTGTCTTTGATTATGCTAGAATTTTCTATCCATAGGTTTTGAAAGTTGGCCTTTTTCCTCTATCCTATCCAATATTATCCTTTTATTCTCTAAAAACCCCTCATTGGTGACAGGGTCAAATATGGTACTAACATCGGCTCCAGCGGGGACAACATACCCCTATGGTCTGTTGAGGATTATAGACCAAGTTTCTTCCTATTTTGGGTTATGAAATCTGATTTGGATTGGTACACCTCTGTCATACCTGAAAATTGATCTGAAATGTGAAACAAAAATTCTCAACAACTTACAATGTTAGAACCCTACCTACCCTCTTATGTAAAAATGTTGAATGAAGTAAATTAAAAATTCATGGAAGGAAATGGAAAAAGAATTATTTATGTACATGGTAAGATACTTTGCAATATTCAATATTACAATAAGTGCTTGAGGAACCTCCCATTCACAGAGGCCCCAAAAAATTCTCCATCTAGATGAGCCAATTCATACGTGTTGTTTTCTTGAGTTTCAACAACTTGGAAGGGCCTGAGCCAAAGTTTATAAAAATTCCCATGTTTTCCTTTAGCTTCCCTTTTGGTATCCCACTTTAGAACCAAATATCCTATATTGAAATTTCTTTCTTTGGTCCTCTTGTCTAATATGTCTTTCATTCTTCCCCGATGAGTATGGGACTTTATCTACACATGTTCCCTTACCTATTAAACTTCATTTAGTTGGTTGATTCTCCTCTGCATATCATCTTATTCTTCCTCCTTGTATTGTAGTAGCTTCATCACAGGAAGGCTGAGTTGGATAGGAAAGATGGCTTCCAATCCATATACTAGCTAAAATGGAGAAGTTTTTATAGACCTCTTTATTCTCACCCTTTCTACCCAAATTGCATACTTCAAATGAGAATACCATGATTTTTTATTTTGAGACAAAATTTTCTTGATGATCTTGATGAGGTTATTATTAGAGGACTCATCTAAACCATTACCTTGTGAATAGTAAGCAATAGAGTCCAATATATATGTTATAATTTTGGTAAAATTGGATCAACTTGGTAGACTTGAAGGCTTGGGAATTATCAATGATGATCTTTATTTGGGCATCCAAACCTAGCCAAAATTTTATCCTCAAGGAACTTTATGATGATTGTGTTAGTTTTTTCTCTTGCGGGGATGGCTTCCACCCACTTGGTAAAATAACCTATGGCTATTAGAATCCATTTGTGTTTCTCACTTGAATTTGGATTGATTTCACCAATGAAATCAAATCCCCACTACTAAAAAGGTGTCTATGATTTAATAGGTCTCAATGGGAGGAGTTGCAACTTTTTCTTCCTTGCAAACATATGGCATTATAGACATTCTCTAACCATGCAATTGACATCAGAAAATAATGAGGGCCAATAATAACCAGCCCTGAGGATCTTGTATGCAATGGCACTCCAATCATAATGACCCCCACATACTCCTTTATGAAACTCAGTGACAATGCCTTTGGCTTCTTCTTCAGTGAGGAAATTTTCAAAAATCCCTCTTGGGTCCTTCCAAAATAGATTTTCTCCCAAAATGAAATACTTCACATCCTTGAGTTTAATAGATCTAGCCTTATCTTTGTCCTATGTTGGTGGAAGAATTATGTTCTATAGGTAAAAAATTACATCCTTATACCAATCAAATTGAGAAAATTTAAGGCTTACCTTCAAATATGGTTCTTGTGTTTCATCTCTTTCAATTTATGTTTCCATGATGATATTTGATAGTGAATTCATGTCCAGAGCCCTATAGTTAGATTTATCCAGGAGTTTGGCATGTCCTTTCCCTTTTATCAATTTTGTGGGTTTGATCTCTACATCATACTCCTGAAGTTTGGAAATCCATTTACCCCTTCGCCCTTCACTGTCAAGTTGTGTTAGGATGTCCTTTATAGCATTGTTGGGTACATAAGAAAACATCTTAGAGTGCAATATATAATCTCTATATGCTTTCAATGCCTTGACTAGGGCACATGCTTGTTTGTCCAAGTTGTTATATATGATTTCAGCATCTCTTAACGATCTACTATAGAATGTTATGGGTTTCTCTTGATTTTCTTCATTTTTATGCAACAACACAACAGTTATGGTATGATCTAAGGAAAAAGAGAAAATGAAGAACCCCTTATCATAATTTGGGTTGACCCACACTAGATATTCTCCCAATTCCTCTTTTATTTACTGAAAATAATTTTTAGCCTCAGTAGTCCATTTCACTTCATGATCTTTCTTCAACATGTCAGTGATATATTTTACCATTTCAGCAAAATTCAGGACAAATCTTCTAAGAAAATTGATCCTACCCAAGAAGGATAGTATTTCCTTCTTTTTTCGGGGAAAGGAAATTTTCTTAATTTCCTCCACCCTTTCTAGATCTATCTTTACCCATTCTTTGGATATTATATGGCCCAGGAACTTTCCTTCTTTCATAGAAAACTAATACTTCTTAGGGTTCAAAGACAAACCAAATTTCCTACACTTAACAAAATTCTACCTTAAATGCTTGATATGATCTTCATTTATCTTTGAGAATACAATCATGTCATCAAGGTATATAAAAATGAATATGTCTTTCTCTCCCACAAAATATATATCCATATCCCTCTAAAATGTGGCTCCTGCATTTATCAATCCAAAAGGTATCTTATCATTCATGAAAGTTCCCCATGGAATTGTAAAAGTTATATTGTCCCTATCTTCTAGATGCATTGCCACTTGAATGTAACCTGAGAATCCATCCATCATGGATATTATATTCTCCCCCACTACTTTCTATAGTATGTGATCCATCTTAGGAAGAGGGTAGTTATCCTTCAGTGAGCATTTATTAGGTGCCTGAAATCCACACATAGCCTTATCTCTCCACTCTTCTTCCTAATTGGGTTCAAATTTTCTACTCATTCAGAATATTTGAGGGGAATTATAATATAATCATTTGGTAGTTTCCTTACTTCCTTCTCAATAGTAGGAAAAATAAGAGATTTAAATTTCCTTAATTTCTTCCTGAAAATTTTAGTAACAAGATTGAGAGGTATTCTATGTTGTATGATTCTTGTATCATAAGTCTTCAAGTCCTCGTACTTCCAGGAAAAAACACCCATGTATTCTTTGAATAATTCCATATATTTTGTCTTCCCTTCAATAGGAATGTCTTTTGATAGCTTTATGTATTTAGGTTCGTCTTCAGTCATGATATTATAGTCTTCAATGTTGTCATCTTTGGGAAGGATTGTTGGCTTCACAGG
>WSFP011419956.1:0-23123 GCA_009831015.1 Picea engelmannii
TAGGGACTTGTCCACTAATAGAGGATTGCCCTCCAGCAGGTATTTGTCCACTAACTGAGGATTTCCCCCCAGTACATATTTATCCCCTAGTCGAGACTTGTGTTACGACAAGGTTTTTCATTATAAGATGGGAAGGTGTCCCAACAAGATTCTTTTGTGTTAATGAAGTTTCTGCTTGAAGAGGCATCATTGGCGTAACCATCATGGTGCTTTGTAAATGACTAGGAAGGACAATACCTGTATCACTCGATATTTGACATGAAGTGGTAGCAGTATTACGTGTTGGTCCTACATGATGACCAAGGAAATGACTCGATGGCTCTACATTTGCACTAGTAGTGATAGTTGTATGTGGAGGGGAAAAAATTGGTCGATTCAAATTGAATATTTCAAAAATATCATGGCCCAATGGAGTTCTCCACACGGGACGAACAAGAGTTTGACTTGGATCTATCGTTTCAGTAATGCAGATAGGGGTTGTATACTCTTCACTTGTGTTGGGTTGTTATGATTCCATATCAACTATTTCAAATGTTCTTGATGGTAATCTAGGATAATCTTTAGGTATGATATTTCCTAAAGAATCTACTCAGACGAGAATTGGGTCAAGATGGTTGGTCAATGGTGGGTTTATAAGAGGGACAAAACCTTCTTGAACTATTATAATTGCTCCCTGTTGGTTTTATTATATACTCGTATGTTATTCTTACCCTCACATATTGACCTTGGTTCAGATTTAGTAAGCTTCCCAACAAAATCCATTTAAAACTATCGGCGCCTTTGGTAAACCAGAGGGAAACGTAGTACACGGGATGTACTACGCAGTCTCACCCAAGATAGCTCTATCGATGACTGCAATACTCAGGTGTTTGCAACCTGAGACTAAGCGAGATCTGAGGTTATGCGTTGTAAAATTTATTCATTCAATCCCATATCTAGTTGTAACATTCATTTGATGCATGTATGTGGAATACCAAATCTACGTAGTTGCTTCATTTATGTAACATTCATCAATTAATCAGACATAAAGATGCATTCATTCATTCACATAACACAATATTACCTTGGTTCAACCCCTCCTGAGCTACATCCACAAATATTTGGCTCTCGAGATTTATTATAGGTTAGAAATATATCACATCACGCGTGGTTACAATCTTAGTTCTTCCTCTCTCCCACAGGCTCCTCGAGCTTTATTATAGGTTAGAAAGATATCATGCCACGTGTGGTTACAATATTAGTTTTTCCTCTCTCCCACAGGCTCCTTGATCCCTATGAGGTTGACTATATCACACCAAGCTCCTCAGCCTGCGATCTAACCCTCAGGATTGAGTCACTCACTCCTTCTCTAGCTCACCAGCTTGATGACTCATACAGTTCTTACAATTCTCTTCCTCTCCGTCGGGACTCCCCCCTCCCTTCGTATATCCTCTCTATATCCCCCTTCTATTGACTAAGTACTACTTATTTATATCCTCGACTCACCAGCCATTACAATGCATTACAAAAACCCTAACCCTAGCGTCGTTAGGTCTTCCTTGCATGTGCGCTTCGCCTACTTCTCTTACACGTGTTTCTTTTCCTTTTGGTTGTCTTCTGCATGCTTTTCCTCCAAAAATAGCCTTTCTTCCTAGCTAGGTTTGTATCCAAAAGGCTCCCAACACTAACATGTGGCTCGTCCCGAGCCACCTAAACCTTGTGCGCCTCTTTGATCTCTCCTACGAGAGCCTAAAACTTCTCAGTGAGTTTCTTTGCTTGTGTTTGAGCATGTGTGGTCTTCTCCCTGAGTGCGTCCAATACCTGTACTGCAATATCGTCGTTGATCATCTATGTGCACTCTGCCTGAGTTTGTGCCATTTTCTTCTTTGTGTCTTCCACCTGCGCAATGACCTTTGTTGCCTGCTCTTGGAGTGATTCCATTTGAGCTTGGCGCTCCTTCTTCTGTGTCTACGCGACTATGAGTTCCTCTTACATCTTCTTCATATCCTGTGCTCCTTTGACATGCTCAGTGATCGACATTGTCTTCTGCCTCTGCTTGAGCTCCTAGATAGTTGCACTTATCCTTTCTTCTTCCTGGTCCCACTACTGGACCTGTTGATCCTCTTTCAGCTTCGTCCATAGCTGTGTAGATTTCTCGAACAAGTCGGCCGCTACGTGGACTTGTCGCTCCATCTCCTCTATATGCATTGTTGCTTCCTACTTCCTCTGCCCCTTCACCTCTGGCATAGTGGTAGGTATGATCTGCTCGATCTCCTTCCTATATTGATCGATTATTTGCACAATCTGATCAATCTTTTGCATCATTGTGAGCTCCTCCATCTGCGCGCTCTTTGGAATTTTCTCATAGGCTACAGCCAATCCCTACTCCAGCTTATTCGTGCAGTCCTTCTCCTCTTTGGTTTCGAGCTTGACCTACTCGAGTACCAATTCCAACTCGTTTCGACTATCCTTCGTTTGTGTCAATTCCACTGCATATGTGCGTGCACGCAATTGTACCTCATGAGTGACGCTGACTTGTAGTTTATACAAGACCTTGGTTGGTATCCGCATCATTACCAACTGTATTTGGGCCAAATATTTCAAGGGTGTCTGCCCCACGATTTCATCCATGCGCAGCATGATGGGTGTGACGTGAAATGTTGAGCTTGGTTGTGATGTCGTCTGGATCCTATCCTAGTTGCTCGATCCAACCTCGGCTCCTGTCTACGATGCTGCTGAAATTGATTCTATTCCTTTGTCGACCCTATGTGTTTCTCTGATTTGCTTGAGGACATGCCTCATGTCTACCAACTCATCCTGCATCCTATCACTTTAGCTCTAAGCTTCGTCAAAGTTCTCAGTTGTATGATCCTGGACCATCTAGGCTATGAGGTTCGCGTTGTCCTCCATGATCGTGTATTCTGGTGGTGTTTTGTGTGCCTTAGCTTTCTTGTGCGCACCCCCCATTTGTATGACTAACCTCTTGGTTTGGCCTTGCTCCTACTAAGTAGCATTTGATGTGGTTCCCTTTGTTGTCTCAGTCTGTTTCTACTATTCATGTGGTGCCTGGGTGTTGTTATTCTTCCCCGCCTGAGTGCCTTTGTTGGACCCAGCCCCTTTCTTTTGTTGTGCCTTGTTTTGACCGGTACTTAGCTTCTTGGGCACGGTTTTATCTTCTGCAGGTGTATGTTCATGCCTTTCCTCCGCCGGGCATCTCTTGATTCAGGACTGGAATCCTCCAGTCATCGTTCCAATCCTTGATGGCTATTTCTACATCCTCTTCCTTGACGTAGTACCACAATTGTAGCCATTGGTTGTCAGGATCCTTTCGTGCTTCGATCCACATTGTATGCATGGTCGCTTTAAAGTTGGCTATGCTCTCATACTGTGTGATCACTTCTGGTGTAATCCTCCAAGTATTGACGATGCTTTACTGTAAGTCATTGTAATATCCTTCAAACATGCATGCATTTGCCTTTTTGTTCTTGGGGTCTTGAGTGCTCCCTAGCAATAGGTATCACACTACGTGGCAAGGAATGGATCTTGTGGCAAAGAATGAATACTTCGGCTCCTTCCATCTAACCAAGGCGATCAATATGAGTATCCATGAATAGTGAAATTTTGTCCCCAGGTCCTACGTGTCCTTGCAATCATCCAGGATCAGATTCAACAAGTATGGGGCCCAGCTGAGTGTGGTGCCCTCTGCACATTATGTTGCAGCTGTGACAACCCCGACAAGGACTTCCTCCTTGCCACATTTCCTAAGTAACTTGCATGCGATGATTTTTGTGGCCATTCTTGTGGCTGCATCACTAATACACTTGATTATGATTTCGTGCGACCCCCTCTCTGTACCATACTTCTTCTTCATTTCCTCGTCCAGTGCCTTCTCATTCGTCTTGTCATCAAGGAACTATGTGGGTGTCTCCCCCCGTGTTGGAAGCCCTGTGATGTATGCAATGAGCTCCACGTCTATTGAGACGATCTGTTCCAGCCACACGTATCCTCCATGGGTGACTGCCATCAGCTGCTTGACACAATTGTTTGCCTCTCGACCCCTCCCAAAGTGCGGGATGTCCAACATGCCTAGAATTCCAATTTTGGCCATTCCTACTACCCACTGTCTTGGTTGGTTAATTGGTTCACCAAAAGGCCCTATACCCACAGTATCTAGGTAAAATTTCTGGTCAAACTCTGGGAACTTGTCTATGTCAATCACATCATGGTCTGAGTAACTCAATTTCTCCATGTAGCCTAACATATGTCTCGCGATACACATGCCATCTGGAATGCACAATAAGACTATGGTTATGGTATCTTGCTTGCGCAATGATCGCGGTACCAGTTGTTTTCCCTTGTGTTGTGGTGGTTGACTCGAGGTTCTAGCCTCCATAGTTCTGTCTTCTGCATATTCCTCTGCCCAGTCGGTGACATCTTCCACTGTGCCCTCCTGTGGCTGTTCCGGCGTGGTTGTGTGTGACCTTTCTGGCACGGCTGTTTATGGCTGGTTCGGGGCCATCCCATTGACTCTCGGGGCTTCTTCAGGGTTTTTCGGGTGTGAATGGTTGCCTGCATCATCAACCTGTTGGCCCTATCCCCCTTCTAGCACATCAATGTCCATGCCTACTAGTGTTGTCTGTTGGGTTTCCTCCACTATTGGTGTGGGGATGCCTGGTGTCATATCAGGCGGTGGGATTTCGTCCACATTGACGACTTATGGAAGCTGAGGTGGTTGTTGTTCACTTCCCTGTGGCTGTGATGGTGGTCTGACATTGCTTCGAGGTCATCTGTAAGTCTGGCTCGACTCTCCCAGTTTAGCTGGTGTCATGGTGGTAAAAATGTTTTCCACTGAGCTTAGTGGCCTCTGTAACCTCTGCAAACTTCACTCTCTTCTCTGTATATTCTATCACTCTATGTTTTTCTCAATTTCACAATAACCCTTTCAATCTGAGCATGCTTCCCTTATATAGAAATTGGGTGAAAATTCTCAGAGACATTATCCAAATTGTGTTTTAAATGAATCAACGCTTCCCGCGTACTTACCATTGATCTCCCTTGCCGTTGCCAGTTGGCGTGATTAATGTGGCGTCTTTTCAATCATTCTTGTCATTGAATTTGGATAGTCGTCATTCGTTGGCGCTTTATTTGTCGTACCCACCATTTATGATGTTTCCTTTAGTGACCATTGGTCCTTTCTCTGTCGTGCTAGCGTTTCTGAGTGTGCATGCTCATTCTCTTTTATGCACACTACGCCTTTGCTTCTATCTTTTGATGTTTGGCGTGGTAAACCCTCTATTTATTTTTGTTTTTTTTTCAAGTGTTGGGAGGTCGATTGTCCCTACACAGCTTCAGTCGACTCCCATTGATCATCCCTCTGAGTTATGTTCCTCCTAAATCCTTCAACTGTACCTCTCCCCCATCTGTGACAGTCTTTACTTTGTATGGTCCTAACCAATGCATTCTAAGTTTTCCTGGGTACTGAAGAGATTTATTGTCATACACCAAGACTAAGTCTCCTTCCTTGAAATTCTTCCTTTTGATGTGTCTATCATGCCAGGCTTTGTCCCTTGATTTCAGTACTTCTTGATGAAACCCTACTAGAATATTCTCTTCCTCCATGATCATCAACTGACTTAGCCTTTCCTGTACTGTGCCTTGTTCTGTCGTGTTTGTAATTGTTTCTACGCGCACACTAAGTACCAAAACTTCTAATGGCACCACTGCTTCTTGTCCATACACCAATCTAAATGGTGTGTGTCCTGTCAACTTTTTGCATGTGGTCCTGTACGCCCATAGTACTGTTGGTATCTTTAAATCCCAATCATCCCTATTAACGTTGTAGATCTTTGTCAGTGCATTTTCAAGGATTTTGTTAAAGGCTTCCATTGTTCCATTTGCTTGAGGATGATATGGTGTACTCTTTTTATGATGAACTTCAAACTCCTCGGTCATAGTCTTAATAGTGTTGTTAATGAAATGAGTGCCTTGGTCACTCATCAATATCCTTCGGTAGCCAAATCTAGTGATCACTTTCTCAAATAGGAAGTGTGTTGTTATCTCTGTGCTACAATATTTATTGGTGTTGCTTCTGCCCATCTTGTTAAGTATTTTGTCACAGTGATAATGTACCTCACTCCTGACCTTTTTGTTGGTGGGTCAATTGGTCCCACAAAATATATGGCTCATTTATTGAATACCTGCAAGGTTACTTGTGGTCGTAACGACATCTCGTCCCTTCTATTCGATTTACCAACCCTCTCACATACATCGCATTTCTGGCAGTATTCCTTTGAGTCTCTCTAAACAGTCGACCACCATAGTCTTGCGCGGTAGATTGTCCTGCATAATGTCCTCATGCTATTCCTTCATGGGCTTCTGCCAAGATCCTTGGTCTCTCATGCTCTAGCACACATCTTCTCAAGATGTTATTTACACCCATTTTGTATAAATGTCCTGCGATCAATTGATAGTCCACAACCCTGACTACAAGTTTTTTCTTCTACAAAGTGTTGAATTCATGTGGCGCAGTCCCTATACTCAAGTACTGGATGATGTCTGCAAAG
The DNA here is from genome assembly GCA_009831015.1 of Picea engelmannii. Classification (NCBI taxonomy): domain Eukaryota; kingdom Viridiplantae; phylum Streptophyta; class Pinopsida; order Pinales; family Pinaceae; genus Picea; species Picea engelmannii. Next base: position 6,543 of record WSFP011419956.1, read on the forward strand.
TATTCATTAGCTATCTGGACTGAAAATAGTTGTGTGTCGGGAAATTTATCCTCTGGACTCATAGGTTCCTCCCCATTTGTGATTCTCGACAAGTGATCATGTCCTGCATTCAACTTTCCTAGTTTGAGTATCACTTCAAAGTCAAATTCCTGGAACATCAATAACCATCTACAAATTCTCCCCCCCAACACTGGCTTGTTGATGAGGTATTTGAACAATGAATGGTCTGTGAACATCTTGAAATGTTTTCCCAATAAATAATGCCCGAACTTCTGAAGTGCATAGACCATCGCTCAGCCTTCTCTTTCTATGGTATTATAATTTTGCTCTGATTATAACAGTTTTATGCTAGCAAATGCTATAGCATGTTCCAATTCTCCTGCTCCCGGTTGCGCTAGTATAGCTCGAAGTGTTATTGTTGATGCATTTACATGGACATGGAACGTCCTTCCCAATCTGGGAATACCAGTATTGTTGTGATTACCATCTTCTCTTTCAGGGTGTCCAGTCTGTGTTGACAGTCCTCATTCCAATGAAACTTACTATCTTTCCTTAGCAATTTCTCCATTGGCACAGTGATCTGCACATATCCCTTTATAAATTTCCTATAGTATCCTGTGTGTCCCAATGTTTCTCTTAATTGGCAGACTGTTTTTGGTGGTGGTAGATTAACAATTACTGCAATCTTGGAAGGATCCATAGCAAGCCTTGTTTGCATACTATGTGGCCCAATAGTATCCCAAAGGGTGTTCCGAAGATGAACTTATTGATATTTAAAGATATCTGACACTACACAAATCTTTCTAACATCAGCCACAAGACCTCTACATGGTCTTTCAACAGGCTATAGATTGTCCAATCATCCAAATATACCTCTAGAAATTGGTGGATGAATTCCTTGAATTTCGCTATAACTACTCTGGAAAATATTGTTGTTGCATTCTTCAATCCAAACAACATGATTGTATATTGGTAGGATCCCCATTCCATGGAAAAAGTGGTCTTGTATCTGTCTTCCGGTGCTATCTTGATCTGATGATATCCTAAGAATCCCCCGATAAATGAATAAGCTTCATGTCCTCCTACATTCTCCAATACTTCTTCTGTGAAGGGAGTAGAGAACAGGTCATGTAGGGACGCATCATTCAACTTCCTTAACTCGACACATATTTGTACCCTGCCTTGTTTCTTCTCCTAAACTACCATCGAGCTTATCCATTCTAATTCCTCTACATGTTCTATGATTCCAGCTTCTAACATCTTATCAATTTCGGCTTTGACTTTTTGCTTATATGTGGGATTCAGTCTATATGCTCGTTGTCTTATCGGTCTTGCCTCATCTCTGAGTGGTATCTTCATTTCACCTAGCTCTCCTGCTATGCCTTTCATTTATGTGAACATTGTTGGGAACAAGTCATTGTACTCACGCAGTAACTCTGTTATACTTTCCACTGTTTGCTTATCCCAATAGTCTCCAATGCTGGCCATTTTGGAATTCTCAACTGTCCCAATGTTTACTTTCTTCATCTTGATTGGTGCAGCAATTACTTTTGATTCCAGAGTTGGACCTTCCACTTCTCTCTTGCCTTCAACTTCCTCAATTTGAATATCGTGCAGGTCATCTTCATCTGGTGCTTCTCCCTGCACATGGTAGCATGACAATAGTTCTTTCACTGTCTGTATGTTTTGTTGTTGTTCTTTTGTCATGAGTTCAACCTCTGGTTCTTTAATGAATATCACCCCTCTGATTTGTTTAAGTGATACATCTATGTTGGGGTTCTCATGCTCAAATGATAAAGTGGCTGCAAAGTTTTGTTGTAATGTTGTCCAGGTCGTAGTTCCTCTGCACAGTTCTTGGTCTGCATACCATTTTGTTGGGATACCTTCTAATGTGTAAACAAAATGATGAGGCCATTCCTTCGTTGGTGTCATGCTCCATAGCGTTATGCACTTCTCAAATTGTTTTGTTGGTGCTCCATGTTCGTCATATTTCTCTAATTGGTTGCTTCCTTGTTCTGCACCAAACCTAATGCGCAATAACTATTTACATTGGTACCAGTCTTTCATTGTTTCTTTGTGTGCGCCCCACCATCTTACAGGTGTTGCCTTGAGTGTTATATCCAGGGCTAAGAGCCTCTGATTTTCTAATAATTCATCTTCATACCGTGTTAAGAATGCTTCTAAGTCATTAACCCCATGGAATCTGGGAGGTTCCCTTATCTCCGTACCTACCCATCTTATTGCATGGTCTATTCTTGTGCATCTTCTTGTGGAGACTTCGTGTAACCTCTGCTGCCAATTTTCTAAACCCATATCTGAGTCTGACACACATGAGGTGATGCTTCTCCAAATGAGTACCCCATATGCAGTTGGATTCACGTAATATTCATCTCGTGCGGTTTTTCTGTACAACTGGTTGATTTCCTCTAGGTCCAAGCAAGTAGGCTCTACAAACCTTTCCCTTTCGGATGGGTCCAATGGCGCAATGACTATGTATTCTCCCAACTCGAAGCTCATCTTCCGTGTCTTTAGGTTGATTATGGCCTAGTTATCAAACATCCAATCCAAACCCAACAATGTTGGATAAGGTGTTGTTCCATCCATTATCTCGATTACTTCGAAGTCGGATTTAGTCTGTACTCCATCCAGGTCTATTGTTACTCCTTTTAGTATTCCAATTGGTAGAAATCTGTTTTGATTTGCTAGTTTCAACTGAACATGTGAATATCCTAATGTGGGTTCTCTCATACATTGGCATGTCTTCTTGGTTAATACATTAACTTCGGATCCTAAATCCAGTATAATATCTCCCATGTTGAAATCTCCAATGTTGGCATTCAGCCTGAATTCCCTACTAGTTCTCCTCTTGGTATGTAGGTGATTGATTATTTTCTGTTCTAACTTTCCTTCTGCTTCTAAGCTACATATTCCTAGCATATTTTGTAATACTTTAAGAGAGGATGGATCATTTAGTAGTCTAACACGGGATTGAAAAAAACCCTTAATGGTACTTACTTGTCCCAATGGTTGTGGTTTTTCGGTGTGATCCATCAATGGAGGCATCTCGTACCTTGGTACTTCCTTATTATGCTCCGCAGTTGATGTCGATGCAATTTCTGGCTTCAAGAATTCTTGTCTCGCTTGCTTGAATATCTCCTTCTCATTCTACACATCAAATTGCTTCTGTGGTTTGGCATTCTTCTTCACCCATTGGTGTTGTACTGACTCTTGTCTTAGTGCATCATTTCCTGTTTTAGCTCCTCCCCGTGTAACTATGTTGATGTTTCTCCCTTCATCCCTTGCTTCTACTGAAATCCACTGAACATTCTGATTGTTTTGATTCCTCTTTTCCTGGATCTTCCCTAATAGTGTCAGACATTCTTCTGTGTCATGATCTGATGCACGACAATACATACAGGTCATTGGTGGAAGTGGACATTCTCTTGCATAGTGTACTGGTTGTTGAAATTTTTGACACACCATTGGTCCTCTACCTCTTCCAAATCCTCCTCTTGCTCTTCCTCCACCTCTGTAGCCAGCTTGATCCCCTCGCGACGCATTATACTGAGGTTCCTGGTTATACTGTGTGGTATTATAGTGTGGTTGCAAGGTATTATACTACGGTTGTGCAGTGTTATATCGTTGATGCGCTATGTTATATTGTTGTTGTGTAGTGTTGTATGGGGTTGGTACTTGGTTAAACTGAGGCACGGCTTGCCCAATCATCATTTCTTCCTACACCCTGTATGCATTTGATGTTCTTTCCCTCATCAAGTCCATGGTTCTGCAATCTTTGTCATCATGGCCCACTGACTTGCAAAAGTTGCAATACAAGTTTTTTGGTATTGTCTAGTACTTCTGCATCATTGGGAAGTGGTATGGATCATGACCCTGTTTCTTAGAGATCTCGCACCATAGTCCTCCTGTAGGTAATGGGTTTATCATTTCTATTGCCATGTACAACGCGAATGTTGGACATTCGTTCTTATGGTGTCCTTATGTCCTACATGTGGTACACCAAACGACTTCTCTTTTGTCCTTACCTTTGTTCTAGTTCAGCTGGAACATTAAGTTCTTCAGATCCTCCTTCATCTCCTATATAGTTGGATATGTCTTCTGATATTGATTCTCTTCCAGTTGTAGGGCTTCTTGTAAAGCCTATGCCTACGTCTGAAACTTTTGTTGTCGCAACAGATACTTCAAGTGTGGTAGCAGTAAATTGATGAACATATGCCTATGTTGCATATCTGTCATGACATATTTTAGCTTTCCCTTCAATCGTTTGAATCTTTGGTCAATATCCCATACAAATTCTCCTGGTTTCTGTCTAATCTCTATCATCTCGTTCATGTATTGATCCTTTGAACTAGGCTTCTGGAACTCATTTATCAACAACTTCTTGATATCTCCAATCATTATGGTTGTCCCTAGCGGACTCTTTGCAACTAAACTCATGTACCAATCCAGTGAGCGATCTCTTAATGTGATAGCTAATTGTGCAAATTTAGTGTCTTAATCTGTGATCTATTTCGCTTCCAAGATCTTTTCACAGATAAGCAAGTTTTTCTCTGGGTCCTTCGATGCTTCTCCTTTAAATTCTGGTAACCTAATGGTGGGATCATGTCCTGCCATCCTGAATTTTGAACTGCTCCCTCCGTGTGGTGTAGATACTTGACTAATGCTTCCTGAACTAGCTCCCATGGTTGTGGATCCTTGTGTAGATGCACTTCTTGTTGTCTTCCTTCTCCTGAAATTTGGTTATCTAAATGGTGGTGTTCTTCTTGGTGTATTAGTTGCACATGGGTTTGTGGGTTCCACACTGACACTGATATGGATATGAGTATTGCCTTCTATTTCCGGTCTTGGACCTCTTCTCTTCCTCTCATATGTTTCATGCAATATTTCCTCAGTCTTCTCCATAGCCCAAAGATCCTCTACCTCCTCTTTATATTTTTCCAAGACTTCCCTCGCGTCTACAACTCTCTTCTTGGTGTTTACCTTATACCGGTAGGGTACTCCATTGCGCGTCTTTCTAGTTGTTTCCATGATCCACTTGATCTGGTCTTCGTCCATCATAATAGGGTCCAAGGCCTCCTCCTTCTTTCCTTTATCCCCTTCTCCTTCCATTTCTCCTTCTCCTGTTAGTGCTTCCCCCCGTCCCCCATGCACGCAAGGAAGTTTAGTGGTCTGACTCCATCGTCATTACACCTTTGTTATATAGTAGTATCTTAATGGAAGTATATAACGATCTGATCTACCTACCTCGAGGTCCCTTCAAGAACTCTTGTTCAGCTGTGATATACGACTTCGCTGTATCTACTACAAACTCTATGATAAATCTGACAACAATGTTGTCTAACCATAAATCTACTGTGCATGTAAACTTACTATCAACTCGTTGTAGCTGCACGATCTCTTCAGGATTCCATTCTAGTTGTCTGATCTAATTTGTAGGGTCATTGTCTTTCAATACTTTTATCCACTCCTGCAATATGTCTGGGAAATCACAGAAAAATACTTCATGAAAGTCGGTGAATACGTACTTGTCCAGATATTTGTGCGGTGTTATCTTTGGATTTATGTTATCTTGTTGTGCAAACTCTAGCTCTTGTGTCTTCAACCAACTTTCTATCTCCGCCTTTGTGGGATTCCATGGACTCAATATCCCTTTTTAGATTCTCATTCTCCTCAACATCTTGTGATCCGGTCTGACATTCTTCTGACATGTCCTCCACAAATCTCATATACTCAATCCTATTTTCTTCCACACAACCAACAATAGAACCATTTGTTGGTTTTATTATATACTCTTTTGTTAGTCTTACCCTCACATATTGACCCTGGTTCATATTTAGTAATCTTCCCAACAAAATCCCTTTAAAATTATCGGCCCCTTTGGTAAACTAGAGGGCAACGCAGTACACAGGATATACTGCGCAGTCTCACCCAAGATAACTCTATGGGTGGCTGCAATACTCAGATGTTTGCAACCTGCAACTAAGAGAGATCTGAGGTTGTGTGTTGTAAAATTTATTCATTCAATCCCATATCTAGTTATAACATTCATTTGATGCATGCATGTGGAATACCAAATCTACTTAGTTGCTTCATTTATCTAACATTCATCAATTAATCAGACATAAAGATGCATTCATTCATTCACATAACATAGTATTACCGTGGTTCACCCCCTCCTGGGCTACGTCCACAAAGATTTGACTCTTGAGCTTTATTATAGGTTAGAAAGATATCATGCCACGTGTGGTTACAATCTTAGTTCTTCCTCTCTCCCACATGATCCTCGAGCTTTATTATAGGTTAGAAATATATCACGTTGTGCATGGTTACAATCTTAGTTCTTCCTCTCTCCCATAGGATCCTCAATTCCTGCAATGCTGACTAGATCACACCATGCTCCTCAGCCTGCGATCTAACCCTCGGGATCGAGTCACTCACTCCTTCTCTAACTCACCAACTTGATGACTCATACATTTCTTACAATTCTCTTCCTCTTTGTCAGGACTCCCTCCTCCCTTCGTATATCCTCTCTATATCCCCCTTCTATTGCCTAAGTACTACTTATTTATATCCTTGTCTCACCATCCATTACAATGCATTACAAAAACCCTAACCCTAGCGTCGTTAGGTCTTCCTTGCATGCGTGCATCGCCTGCTTCTCTTACTCATGCTGCTTTTCCTTCCAGTTGTCTTCTGCATGCTTTTCCTCCAAAAGTAACCTTTCTTCCTAACTAGGCCTACATCCAACACTCCCTCGGGATGTTCAATTACAGGAGTAGCAACACTCCCAGTGTCATAATAGTTTTCTTCTTCAATAAATTCTTCACGAGAAGTCTCTTCAGGTGAATTGGGAGGTAAGGGTTTGTAGCCTTCCAGAGGCAACCCTTGCATCCTACATGATCGATGAAGACCTTTGTCAGCCACAATAACAATCTTAGGGACAACCTGGGAGAACAAACAACACTCACTAAAAATCTAAAAGGTGAACAAGCAAACCAATAACTTCTCACAATGAACTTACTAGTTAGTGATGAAATACAACATCACGAGAATAAAGTGAGAAGGAGCTTGAATTGAGTGGGTGGATCAATTACATTGGCGACTTGCTTAACGAACTTACACCTTGGTACAAGTTCCCTCATGGTTTATCCATGTGTTACCCTCCAAGGAGCATGAATGAGTTTGACCAACGCCTGACCCAGGTACAACAAAGACTCTCTTTCTTCGTCACCTTGTGTATAGATACTAAGGATTATGGCCACTAAGGTCACCAACTCGCAGTCAGCCTCTAGGAAGGTACACTCGACAGTCAGGATCGAACGTATGGGCAAGATATCAAGTCCTAAATTCTTTTAGAGGACTGAAGACAAGAGGACCAGTAAACTCCCGAGGACCTCAAACGGATTCGAGATTCATGAAGCACCGAGACCTAATGAAACCAGTAACACTTCAAGAAGAACTCCCGGTATATGATCTTTTTGCTAGGTTTGGTTAATCTTTAGAGGGGAAATATCTGCTACTCTCCCGCACACGACCTCATTTTTAACCCCTGTGTGAGAGGGGGGTCTTGGCTACTCTTATACAAAAATTGGATTTTTCTCTCTCTATCGCAAGATTCTATGTGTTTCTTTAATGCTCTGGAGAGTTAACCTCACAACCTGTTCCAAAGCTCTATCCCTAGTCTAATTTTGGTGCACAAGCCCTAAAAATAAATGGTGTTAGATCACTTTTAATTAGCGTTTGATTTTATGGTCATTTGTTACTCAAGGGTGAATGGTAGTGAAACTGGTGATGTTTTTTGACACTCAACTCCAAAAATAAAGCAAAAAGAATGAGATGCAATTGTTATTTTTCGATGAACTTCTATTTATGGGAAGGAGAGGAGTTTCTTTCTTTTTATCACTAACAAACACTCAAAAGAATGCAACACTCAATGTAATTTGTTCCCAAGAAATAATCCACACATTTGCCAAATTATCAAAAGAAAATCTTTCAAGTTTCTGAGACCAATGCATGTAAAGTTCTACAAATCTCTCTATTTGACTTTTAGGTGCAAGAAATGATGTTCTTCTAATGCTTCTTTCTTTCAATAAAAATGAAATACTTCACAATTAAAATGACACAGAACATGAAGCAAAAGATTATCCAAACAAAGATACTCACAAAAGAAATCCAATAAAATCAAACTTACTCAAACAAAGATCCGAAGAAGACAAGAAATCAAGAAAATCACACTTAACAATCTTTGAAAAATGAGCAGCAACAAATGATATCAAAGCTAGGTTGAGCAACACTGATAAGGAACTCAATGAACAACAAACCGTTGCAGACTCTTCCAATCATTCAAATAACTGATGATCCTATGAAACAAGGACTAAACCAATTAAAGGTAAAATAAATCAATCTCACAATCTAGAAGGAGTTTGCAAGATCAATAAAGATGAATAACAGTTCCTCGAAGAAAAAAAATCCAAAAAACAATTTGAGGACTCTTGGGTTAAAGCCTCTAATCAACAGACTGGACAGAACTTGGAAAAACCTTAAGATTCTCAAAAAAAGGAGAGGGTGGAACTCTTGTATTCAAGGATACGGAGCATTGTCATGCTCCCTATAGATCTCTAGGGGAGCGCCAGTCTAACAGTGGTGCCCTGGTACTCACTGCAGAGAAGGGCCAATTCTCGAAAAGTTGAAAAAAGTGATGAAAAGGCTAAAAACTAAGGAAAACTTAAACAATGGTTTTTTCAAGCTTCAAATAAAGAAGAGAGAAGAGGAATTACTTCATATTTAAACATTAAACAATATCTAATGATAGGCAAAGGCTTCTAGACGAACCAAGGAAAGACTAGTCAAAGTCGTTCCCCAATGGAGTCGCCATTTTTCTGTTACAGAATGTTTCCCCTCCGGACATGTGAAACTTCCCTTGGATTGCTAGACCCCTATACCAAGACAGAAAGAGTACAAGTGGACACTAGCATCCCTTTAAACTCATCTAAAACAATCAAATCAAGAAGGCGAGAAATGATATGATGTACCTTTTTCGACTTTTGTCCTTGTTGCTTCCAATCCTAGAGCTTGATCCTCAAACTCCCTGGCGCAAAATGAGATCTACAATGGACGACAAAGGGAAACAACTATCTCCTACTCTACTTGATTAGATAATACAAGTCAACCTTTGAAGATTAGAGCAATAGTAGACAGGCAAATGTAACAAGACATAAACTTGAAGGAAATAAGCCTAGTATATATTGAATGAGAACCAATAAGAAGATACTTACAAACCACGATTAATGTTGCACTAGCCTCTCTAATATATCCTCATCCAACCCTTGCATGAATGAATCAAGATCAAAATGATGATGCTTCACTTATTTCTCCCCCCTTTTCACCATGGAAATGCGTCCAATTATAGGCTTTGAGAGGCTCAACCATCTTGAGTATTTTTGGAATTTGTTGAGGATATGGATCCATAGGTTATGATTCTTTCCTTAGATAAAGCCATGGAGTAGGACACGATCCAAACAAACCCCATTCTTTTAGAGTTGTCCCTTAGAAGAAGGTGAGATTCACCATGATTTCCTCCAACCAACAATGGTGCTCCCTTAAAGCTGAAGACAGAGTGCCATGGCACCCCCTTAGCATGGCATATGGAACATTGACGCTCCCTAAGCATGGGTAGGGGAGTGCCAGACTTCTTAAATGCCCAAAAATGGTCAAAATCCCAAGTGAAAAAAGAATGTTTCGACTACCAAATTATGGAGCTTTCCCTTCCAACATGATTTAGGGGTTGAGACAAATGTTTTCATGGTGTCGATTGAGTTGTGACACTTACCAAAAGTGTATGAGGCATGTTATGACACTTGCGACAATTTGGGTGTGACACTTACGACACTTAAGATGTGACATTTGCGCCACATGCGACACTTGCGACACTTAGAATGTGATGTATGCCACACATGCGACACATTATGCAAGTGTGGAAATTTGATGTGTAACGGACGTCCCCCAAATCTAGGAATCAAAAGAAAATGGTGTGGATGGTGTAGGTCCAATGGAGCTAAGTGTTGGCAATGTAGACATCACTGGGGTGCTACCTAGGGGATCTGCCCCTATCCCACTTGAGGATGGGCTTGTAGCCTTAGCTACACTAGATGAAACACTTGTTCCTGAAATGGTGGGAGGGTGACTAAATAAAGAGAAAGGTGCACTAAAAATATCCCTCACTTGGACAAGTAGAGGTGTGTATGGTTCAGTCAAAGGAGGATTAAAATTTTGTGGAGGACGTTTTTCTACCACTTCTACTTCAAATAAACCAGTCTCGTCAAACCAAAGTTCAATCCCTTCAAAATATTCATCAACTTTCTCATGCCTCTTGATAGGTGGTTGTTCCTCTATAATGGGTTCAAGTCCTTGTAGTCAACAGGGCCAACATGGTAGTTCAACCATGGTGAATATACTATGTTAAAATCCAAACACAAATCAACCTAAGGCTGACTTAAACTCAAACTCAAAGAGCACACCCCTAATCAAATCTAGGTTAACAATAAGCAAACCAATTGGCTCAAGGACCTTCAGAAAACCAACCCTATGGGGGAGATGAAGTCCCCATATGATTGACTAGCGAAGGTATGAGGAGAAGTTACGATGATCTATATGAAACAAACTTGATAGGTGCAAGTACCTTTTATTAAGGCGGGCACCCTCCGAGGGAATTGAGACTGTGAATGAATGTCTACCCCGGGTACTTTAGGCACATCCCCCCTGTAGTCACCTTTATAGCTCCATGGGAAATGTCACTAAGGATACCACCTAATAATCAATGATCGGGAAAACAATTGTAGGTCCAACCGCATGTAAGGGCGGGGTAACAAATCCTGAAGCTCCAAAGGAGTTAACCAATGGAACCCTGGTATACATAGCAATCGAAGTGTTATCGCAAACACCAAAATAAGCAGGGAGGGGAAATCTCCCTACTTTCCCCGATGCGACCTCATGCTTAACTCATGTGTTAGAGGAGTCTCTCGACACACTGGTTGCAAGAATGGATTTTGACGCTCTTTAATGACTCTAGGTTTTGTTTTGTAGCCTTGGAGAGTTTACTCTCCAATCCTAATCCAAGGCCATAAGCTTGTCTAATGTTGGTTCACTATCAAAAGGAAGATGTCTAATTGATTTTAGATTATGCTTTATTTTTAAGGTTGTTGCTTAAGTCCAAGGGTAGTGGATGAAACTTTAGTGATGGTTTGACTCTTGACCCAACCAAGAAAATGCAAGAATGACAATGTAATGCGTTCACTTCAATGAACTCTAGCTATGGGAAGAAGAGTGATTCTTTTCTTTTTCTTTGCAAACTTTTAGAAACACAACGTCACACACACCAAGCAACCAACAGTGACTTCAAATCTGAAACCAAACACTGCTTCGAATGCATTCTCTTCTGTAGTATTCCCGATATAAAATAGTATGCAGAACATAAATAATTAGCTAGAAATGGCAAAGAAATAATGATATAACTAGAACAATACCACAATAATACCAAAATAACACCAGAAAGAGCACTTTGATTACTAAGAGCAATGTTCACTTGCCTCTTCGAGGGGGAAACCACCAACAGATCAAAGTTCTATTACAATAATATTCAAGACAAAACTTCTCATACCCTCTATTCCTATTTATACTAAATCTATCTATCCAAAAGAACAATCTAGAGGAAGATCCTTCTAGAAGCAAAAGCTTCTATTAGGTCTTCTTACATTTGACTTACTCCTCCTTATTGCTAGGCCTTATTAATATTGACCTTTATTACATGGAAATATAAATATTATTCTACCCACTTGAAGGGTTAGGTAGGTTAGGTCCCTAACATGCCCTCCCCCTTAAAATCAACCTTGTCGTCAAGGCTTGAGATGAGGAAATTGTTGTAGAATGTCAACGGGCTCCTAGGTGGCATCTATTGGAGTTATATCTTTCCACTAGACTAACACTTCCTTGATGGTATGCTGACGAAGATGATGCTCTCGCTAGTCCAAAATTGCTTGTGGCTGCAACCAGATGGATCCTTCTTCATCCAACTTGGGAAGGTTGGTTTGAGTGTGGCACTTAGTTCCAATCACCTTTTTAAAGCAAGAGACATGAAAAACAGGATGGAGCTTAGAATGACCGGGCAAAGCTAATTGATAGGCCACCTGTCGGACGTGCTTGAGAACTGTACAAGGACCATAAAATTTGGGCGCCAATTTCTGACAATGTTCGGCCTTGAGTGAAGTTTTCTTATAAGGTTGTAGTCGAAGAAATACCTGGTCTCCTTCGACAAATTGACGTTCTGAGCGACCTTGATCAACGTTTTACTTCATGGGATTCTGATCCATGACCAAATTCTCTTTGAGGGTACAGAGAATAGCCTCGCTAACTGTAAGTGTTTGGTCAACTGCCTGGACCTTCGATACACCTGGCATGTAGGAGAGAACGAAAGGTGGATTTTAGCCATAGACTGCTTCAAAAGGAGTCATGCGAGTAGTTGTATGGTAAGAAGTGTTATACCACCATTCAACTAATGGTAACCATTGAGCCCATTGATGTTGCCTTTCAGAGGCAAAACACCTCAAATAAGTCTCCAAACACTTGTTGACGACTTCATTTTGACCATTAGTTTGGGGATGATAAGTGGTGTTGAGATGCAACTGGGTGCCCTATAGTCTAAACAATTCTTTCCAAAAATTTCTAGTGAAAGTGGGATCTCAATCAGAAAAAATATAATGAGGCATGCCATGAAGCTTGAAGATATGATCCATGAAAAGTTGATCCACAATGGAGGCGGTAAATGGGTGTTGAAGAGCACTAAAATGAACATACTTGGAAAGACGATCCACAACCACCATGATGACTGACTTATTTCCTGATTTAGGTAATCCCATAATAAAATCCATAGAGATGCCCCTCCAAATAGCAGGTGGAATCGGAAGCGGTTGGAGTGTGCCAAGAGGTTTGATGGTTTCTCCTTTGTTGAGTTGACAAACATCACATTCGGCTACAAAAGTGTGAGCGTCCTTTTTCATACCATCCCATAAAAAATAACGTTTGACCCAGTCATAGGTTTTGGTAAACCCTGAATGCCCAGTTGTGGGAGTAGCATGAAGCTCAGAAAGCACCGTGGATTTAAGTTGTGACTGTTTACTTAAATACAAACGACCTTTGTAGTGAAGCTCATCATTGTGCCAAGAGTACCTTAGGGAAACTTGAGAGTTGGCTTGCAATTGTTGGATCAGATGCGAGATTTTAGGATCATGTAGCCATTCTTGGCACACAACTTGGAGCCAATATGGTACAATGAAGGAGAGGGGGAAAAGGGACCCTTCATCTTCATATTTCCGAGAAAGAGCGTCAACAACCACATTTTCTTTGTCTTCCTTGTAAATGATCTCGTAATCATAACCAAAGAGCTTAGTTACCCATTTTTGTTGCTCTGGGGAGGAAGTTCATTGCTCCAAAAAATGCTTGAGGCTTTGATGATCTGTCTTAATTTGTAAGCATTGCCCCAGGAGATAAGGGCACCAGATATCTACTGCATGTAGAATAATCAACATTTCCTTTTCATAGATTGATTAGCCCAAATGGCGTTCTGACAATTGTTTGTTGGTAAAGGCCAAGGGTCTGCCTTCTTGCATACGAACTACTCCAATTCCTTTTCCCGAAGCATCACATTCCAGGACAAAGGTCTTTGTGAAATCATGAAGGGCCAAGACCAGAGTAGTACACATAGTCGCCTTCAAAGCTTAAAAAGCTCGATCCCCTGCTAGAGTCCAAGTGAAAGAATTATTTTTAAGGAGAGTAGTGATAGGGGTGACAATTTTCCCATAATTTCGAACAAACTTGCGATAATAACCTGTTAAACCCAAAAAACCATGCAAGCCTATGATAGTCTTGGGGTGAGGCCAATCCTGCATTGCTTCAATATTTTTAGGATCCACCCGGACACCATCCTTGCCAACAATATGACCCAAGTAATCTACTTCTGAGGTGCCAAAGGAACATTTAGAGTGCTTGAGTAAAAGTCGGTGCTGAGAGAGGAGATGGAGAATTTGATCCACATGGGAAAGATGGGATTTCCAAGTTTTGTTATATATGAGAATATCATCAAATAAAATGAAGACAAAATGACAGAGAAAAGGATGGAAGACATGATTCATGAGGCTTTGGAAGGTGGAGGGGGCATTACACAGGCCAAAGGGCATGACCAAAAACTCATAGTGACCCTCATGAGTGTGAAAGGCAGTCTTGGGTATGTCAACTTTTTGCATACATATCTAGTGGTAGCCAGAACACAAATCAAGTTTAGTAAAGTACCGAGCACCACTCAGCTCATCCAAGAGATCATCAATGACAGGAATATGAAACTTGTCCTTGATGGTGAGGTAATTGAGGGCACGCAAGTCAGGACACATGCACCAAGTACCTTCTTTCTTAAGTACCATGACCACACAGGAAGAATAAGGGCTGGTACCGGGGCAGATAACACCCACTTGGAGCAATTCCTGCATTATTTTCTCAATTTCATTCTTTTGGTCAAAGGGATGACGATAAGGGCGAATATTGGGTGGAAGACTGCCAGGAACAAGGGGAATGGAATGATCATGAACACCATGAGAAGGAGGAAGTCCCTGAGGGGTGGAAAAAACAACTTGATGTGTGGAAAGGATAGCTTGGAAGGCAGGATGCACAGAGGGTGTCTCAATGACTTGAATAGAATGGAGTTGAGCAATAATACCGAAGTGGCCTTTCTTGAGGAGCTTTTCCATGCGATGGGAACTAATGATCTCAGGAGAACCAACTGCGAGACCTTGGAATTAATACCTTTCTTCCTTTTGTAGGAATTGCATGGTTAATTCCTTAAAATCCATAAGAATGGGACCCAAAGTGCGTAACCATTCATCACCTAGCACAATGTCACAATCACCCATGTCAATGGAAAACATATGAGATTTCAGGTGGTAATGTCCAATTTGAAGACAGACATTTTCACAACGCCCACCACATTTCATGGACCCACCATTGGCTATCATAATTTCAAAATTGTTGACAACATGAATATAGCAATTGGTTTCCTGGGCAATGGGACGATGAATAAAATTGTGGGTGTTACCACTATCAACAAGGATGACGACCGTCATGTGCTTAATATAGCCAATGAGCTTGATGGTTTGTGGGGTAGAGAATTCAATGAGGGCATGGAAGGAAATAAGTGGGTCAACTTCAGTTGGGTCAACACGCTCCTGGGTAGCATCAAGAAGGGAGGGCTCGTCAACAAGGGGAACTGTCACATCATCTTCAAGAACATCTTGATAAAAGGCCATAAAAAAAATTTGTTCCTTACACTTGTTCCCCGAAAAATATTTTTCATCACAATTACAGGAAAGACCCTTCAGTTGGTGTTCAACCATTTCAGCCCTAGTTAGTTTCTGGACCTTTAGGGGAGTGATAGGGGGGTTAGGATTAGTGGGTCGAGGAACAAAAGAGGGTTTTTTGTTCTGGGAGAAAACAACTTGTTGGGCCTCTTTAGCACGTGTAGTAGCTTCCAACCAAGTTTGAGGGTGGGCCATGAGAACCTGGGATCATATTTCATCCTTGAGGCCACTGATAAAGCATTCACGGAAGAACTCATCGGACATGCCCTCTGTTCGAAAGGACAAATGATCAAAAGCAATGATAAAGTCTTCCACTGTGCCTCATTGTTTCAACTTGGTCAAACGATCGAGATAGTGGGTATCAATATCAAAGCGGGCATAGAGTTATGCAACAAAATGGGTCTAGGCAATATACCCCCAATGTGATTTTTTACGCCATTGCCACCATTGCTAGTGTTCAGGATCAAGATACAGGACAACATAGCGAAGTTTGGCCAACTCATCAGTGATACCATGTAGAGAAAAATAATGCTCCATTTGAGTGGCCCAACCCATCGGATCAGAGCCATCAAATTTATTGACCTCTACACGGGGAAGATGAGGTTCACGATGAAAGGAGTTGGGTTGAAAATGCAGAGACTGAGAGGAATCACCAACATCGGGTTGCCCCGATGAGGAAGGATCTGCATGGAGGTTCAACAATTGATTGATAACAGACTGGAGGGCGGTTAATTGGGTTGTGAATTTGGCTTCCATAGTGTCAAATTTGTGTTATACTCTTTCAATGCGGGAATTGTTAGAGCCAATCTCAGATTCATTTGTTAGATGGAGGCATGGGCTTGATTGATGGACGCTTGGAGTTCTTGGGTGGGAGTGGTGGCCATTTGGAAAGGGTAAGTGTGGGTAAGGAAAAATGGGTGGGTAGGACCACAAAAAAGGACTTATAAGTGATAGATACCACGACAATCAGTGCAAGAAGGGAAATATAATGGAATAGGTGGCAAAATAGGGAAACTGGGAAGAGGTCGGGTCCACTGAAACAAAAAGGATTAAAAATGAAGGGTATGGCTGCGATCAGGGAGAAAAGGGGAATCCAATGGAATAGGTCCCAAAAAAGTGTGTCGACGGGACCACTATACTTTTTTTTTACTCTTGCAGAGTTATA
>ML863193.1:0-12053 GCA_009831015.1 Picea engelmannii
GATTAGGCTATAGGAATTAGGTGTGAAAGATATTAGAGGGGTTAGTGGTTTGACATTCCCCTATGGATAATATGAGGATGAATATTGGTGGGAAGTTAGGGGTTTTAGTTGACTAAGGGTTTGGGTGTTGGAAGTTAGGGGTTTTAATGACTCATTCACCCCATAGGATATCTGGTGAATTGACGATGCATGTAGAGAAAGTCCTTGCTATGACCTATTGTGGGTGGGCCTAGATGTTATTGATGGTGCTAAAGCACCAAATCACCTCCTATCACAATTAATAATGGTGGAATTGTGCTAAAGTCACTTGTTGATATCATGAACAAAAACTATATATTATATAAGATATTCATATAACATATAACATATTATATAAAATATGACATATAATATAAAAAATATTTATAAAATGAAAATATTTTATATATTGTAAACATATATATAACATATATATTTTACAAATATATAACATAGATATGTTATATATGTAACATATATATAACATATATATGTTACAAATATATAACATACATATGTAACATATATATGTTACAAATATATAACATATATATGTTATATATATGGTACAAGCACAGACCCGACCCCATTCCCATTCATAGAACCCGACCCCATTCGCATTCACCATTCAAATAGAACTCGACCTCATTTGCATTCTCCATTCGAAAATAACCCGACCCCTAACCCCATTCACAAAGAACTCGACCCCATTCACATTCACCCAACCCCATTCAGCCCACCCCATGGTCATTCACCCGACCCTCACATCATCTACCAAACAAAACCCTCAACCCTGCATCCCCTGCCAAACGATCCACAAAGGCAGACAGAGACCCCACCTAGCTTCCAAATGACAAAGAGATATATATTGCGGCCTACCATAGAAACATAGAGGTGTAACAAGAGACACAGTGACCCCAACAAGGATCCATAGAGACAAAGAGCGACAAAGAATCGAACTAGACCAACAATGACTTCCATTCTGGTAAATTTTCCTCACTTTGTCCTTTTCAAAATTTTCATTCTGAAAGGTCTAGGGCACACATGCATCATCGTTTGAATGATATATTCTATATATTCGATCTAGGGCACCATGTTTGAATTAGATATTATGCAGATTTGAGTTAGGGAATATTCGAATTTGAACAGTGAGGGCACATGAAATCTATGCCAACCATCTAAAACACTTCAAGAATCCATCTAAAATACCATAACTACAAATTGGGCAGTCAAACAATGTGAAATATCCTAAAGTCCAAGTGTTTTTCAAAATTCCACACTCAGGAATTCATATAAAATTGCTACAGCAATGAGTAAATTCATAACAACCTCTATAAACATTTCAGTGGCAAATTGTTTGACGAAAGGCCAACACAGTAAAACCAAGAAAAAGACCAAAAATAATTGAGTGGGAATTTTATAGTTTTAAGTGCAAACAAAGCTCTTCATTAATACATTTCTCATTTAGGAAACAAGGATCGGTATCCAGATTGTCCATTCTTCATAGCTTTATTCTCATCTAGTATAATCTTTGAACACCCTGACACTCATAATTGAATTTTTCTGACATGGACTATTCTTTTACCAGAATCCTAATAGTCTCATATTTTTAACAAGCTAGGTGACAACAACAACAAGGCAGAGAGATTGCTACATGAATCTAGATTTGAAGGATTTCTACATAGTAGTGGTGTTGGGTTGAGATAGTTCAGGTGTTGGTTGGAGGATTTTTTCCATTTCATTATTTGGATAATGACATGGCAATTTCTGAGCCTTCCACATGTCTTTTTGATTTTACCTTTATTATCCAAACCAACTCCCTTCTTTGTCTCCCTTGTATATGTGGCATATTTTAATTGGTCCCAAAGTTGTTGATGTGGAGGTTCCCTACATCATGGATATTTGATGGTATATATAGACATTTATATCCCTTTGTCTATATTTTATGCAAAAGAATCGTGAGTCACTTAGGAAATCAGAATATTGTAATGTTGTGAGGTTTAATTTCCAAAACCCTTACAAACTTGAAATATTTATAGAACTCAATGAAACCTATATTTATATAACTCAATGAAACATATGCACTCTTCCTTTAAAGCATTGTTTTTCCTCTTATGTTGTAATAGAGACTCCATGATAAAAACAGACCCTACATTATGATTATCTTCCTGAACATGGATTCTACTAATAGATGAGAAGATAGAGGCTTGGTTCTCAGCTATTAGGTCCTCCTGTTTACGAATAAATTGATAGATTTATATTATTTTACAATAGGGATAGTGTTCAGGTTGGCTATGGCTCTCCATGTTATCTATAAACTAGATATATTACAACCACTTTGGGTGAATAAAAGAAAATTCACCCGACCCTCACATCATCTGCCAAACAAAACCCTCAACCCTGCATCCCCTGCCAAACGATCCACAAAGGCAGACAGAGACCCCACCTAGCTGCCAAATGACAAAGAGATATATATTGCAGCCTGCCACAGAGACATAGAGGTGTAACAAGAGACGCAGTGACCCCAACAAGGAGCCATAGAGACAAAGAGTGACAAAGAATCGAACTAGACCAACAATGACTTCCATTCCGGTAAATTTTCCTCACTTTGTCCTTTTCAAAATTTTCATTCTGAAAGGTCTAGGGCACACATGCATCATTGTTTGAATGATATATTCTATATATTCGATCTAGGGCACCATGTTTGAATTAGATATTATGCAGATTTGAGTGAGGGAATATTCGAATTTGAACAGTGAGGGAATATTCGAATTTGAACAGTGAGGGCACATGAAATCTATGCCAACCATCTAAAACACTTCAAGAATCCATCTAAAATACCATAATTGCAAATTGGGCAGTCAAACAGTGTGAAATATCCTAAAGTCCAAGTGTTTGTCAAAATTCCACACTTAGGAATTCATATAAAATTGCTACAGCAATGAGTAAATTCATAACAACCTCTATAAACATTTCAGTGGCAAATTGTTTGACGAAAGGCCAACACAGTAAAACCAAGAAAAAGACCAAAAATAATTGAGTGGGAATTTTATAGTTTTAAATGCACACAAAGCTCTTCATTAATACATTTCTCATTTAGGAAACAAGGATCGGTATCTAGATTGGCCATTCTTCATAGCTTTATTCTCATCTAGTATAATCTTTGAACACCCCGACACTCATAATTGAATTTTTCTGACATGGACTATTCTTTTACCAGAATCCTAATAGTCTCATATTTTTAACAAGCTAGGTGACAACAACAACAAGGCAGAGAGATTGCTACATGAACCTATATGTGAAGGATTTCTACATAGCAGTTGTGTTGGGTTGAGATAGTTCAGGTGTTGGTTGGAGGATTTTTTCCATTTCATTATTTGGATAATGACATGGCAATTTCTGAGCCTTCCACATGTCTTTTTGATTTTCCCTTTATTATCCAAACTAACTCCCTTCTTTGTCTCCCTTGTATATGTGGCATATTTTAATTGGTCCCAAAGTTGTTGATGTGGAGGTTCCCTACATCGTGGATATTTGATGGTATATATAGACATTTATATCCCTTTGTCTATATTCTATGCAAAAGAATCGTGAGTCACTTAGGAAATCAGAATATTGTAATGTTGTGAGGTTTAATTTCCAAAACCCTTACAAACTTGAAATATTTATAGAATTCAATGAAACCCATATTTATAGAACTCAATGAAACATATGCACTCTTCCTTTAAAGCATTGTTTTTCCTCTTATGTTGTAATAGAGACTCCATGATAAAAACAGACCCTGCATTATGATTATCTTCCTGAACATGGATTCTACTAATAGATGAGAAGATAGAGGCTTGGTTCTCATCTATTAGGTCCTCCTGTTTATGAATAAATTGATAGATTTATATTATTTTACAATAGGGATAGTGTTCAGGTTGGCTATGGCTCTCCATGCTATCTATAAACTAGAGATATTACAACCAATTTGGGTGAATAAAAGAAAATTCCCCTTCAATAGACCCCTCTAAGAACTCCTCAAATGACCAATGAAGAATATCCCCAAACCACCTATGTCATTCTGACCAATGCCTTGAGAGTTGTAAGATTGCATCGAGAGTTGTGAACGAACTCAGGAGTTGTGAAGATACCTTGGGATATGTGAAAATTACAAATGTCATAATGAATCCCATGCAATGTCCACTTAGCCACAATGTCCATTCACCATTAATCCAACCAATATGTAATTGTGGCCTTTGAATAATGGCTTGTCCCATTTGTTCTTTTTGGATGGAGTGAGTCAAGGTAATTAAAAAATTTGTCATTTTTTGGATGGAGCGAGTCAAGGTAATGGCCAACAACAACAACATCACTTATCCCATTGTCAATAACTCACACCCATGCCTTAGCCTTTACAATTTTGTAGCCATCGATGGCTTACGAATCAATAACAACTCTCGTATTTGTTACTTAACAATGTACTTTACTCTCAATCGCTCGCTCCCTTTTGACATGTATAGGCCACCTTTACCTTTCCAAATTGTAGCTATCCAACATTATGCCATTATGTCATGCCTACAATATTGTTCACTACCATGTTGGAGATGCATATTTACCATTCGAGACTTCTCATAGCCCAATTTTTCATGTAGAGGACCATCATTTGAATAGGGAATTAGAAGTTCAAATTTGAGATCCCTCACTTCTTCATTCTCATGTGCGATGATAAATGGTTTGATCCAACCTCATGCATCCTTCTTGTGATGGAGTTGATCTAGCCTGAGGATAGACATTCCGTGATAGGCCATAGTTACCTTGTTAATGTGCTCCTAAAGGATCGGATTGCATATACAAGGAGAAACATGATCATTTACACCATTGTGTACCTCACCAGCCTACTGGTAAACTTTACTCCATGATAGGAAACACACAGAGGAGATCTGGTGGCACAAAAACCCTCTTGTGGATTCTTATAGACCCTGTCTCCAAGGTGTATATCCATAGGGGAGGATCCTTTTGTTTATGATTCATTGCAACCAGAAACTATCATAAGACCATCTTCGCATTCACTATTATCTTCGATAACATAGGTTTGATGACCATTGCACTGTAGGCTTGATGACCATTGCATTTCATTGATCATCATCTAGCATAATCAAGAAAAGATTCTTCAACATCGAGAAAGTGTTCTAGCTCCATGATATCAACCCCAGGGAGTTAGGAATATCATGATCCTCATTTATTTTTGTTTCTAGGGCTCCTCCATTGTCATTCATTGGTCAACATGCAACATTAAGGTTTCATCGCCACCAAGTTTGTGGAGAGGATTGCATGATTGGGAGACCAAACTTTCAACTAGAGAAGGCATGCATTCTTCACCATTCCGACCAATACATATATCATAAGTAGGAGAGCCTTCAAAATATACAATATAAGACTCGTTATTGTTGAGTTGTAAATCAATGTTTTCACTAAGAGAATCAAGAAGATCAACATACACTTTTTTGACCTCAAGAAACTGTCCAAACTCTTTGTCCTCAATCTTAAGGACACCAAATAGATCATGGTCACTATTTCCATTTGCTTATTGGTCTTTTGTAGTACACATATCAACACATGGGAAGTCCTCTTCCATCTCTTCAATGGTAATCTTAGTATGCCTCTCACAGACACCAAAGAGTATGCCTCTCACAGAAACCAAAGAGTATGCCTCTCAGAGACACAAGAGGTGTATTCATGTCCATCGTTTCCACCAACATATGGAGGTTCCAATTGATCTTCTAGTATATCTGAATTAGAACAATAAACCAAACTTATTTCTATGTCTATTCCATCCTTCCAATTGGCTCCAAAACTTATAGAAAGTTATTCTTCTAGGGAAGCAACGGTATCTTCATATGCAAAGGGAACACATCCCTCATTTGACTTTTCCATGAAACTTGAGGCACCATCACAAATCTAAATTTTGACAATGGGAGGGTTCGTTGTTGGGTTGAAAATGTCCATGGAATGCTCATAGAACTCATTGTCTAGGTTGATGTTGCAATCTAGAAATAATGGGTTTTCCTCATGAGGATTCGTTTGGATCATATTACCACCATAAAATTCAAAGGGGCATCAAACCATAGTTATTCAATCTCAAGCATGTGATCAAACTTTGATTTGATTAGATCACCAGAAACATGGCCACCCTCTTCCTCATACTTGTCATGCAATTGTTCTTCTAGTGCAGCAATGGCATCTTCATATGACAGGGGCCCAAATCCTTTGGTAGAAGCGGAGCTTGTTGCAGGGATGGAGGTGACTAGGGTTTGTTCCTGATGCAGGAGCATCGTACAAAGCCAAAACACATGCCTAGCCAAAGGAACAGCTGGACGTGCAGATGAAAAAAAGGACACGTTTTTATGAAAACGTTTTGAATTTTGAAATCTGAAACATTCATGTAATAGCTAGGATAAGTGTACTTACATTTATGTCTTGGAGATATGAACAGATTTGGAGAAATTATTCTCATCTGTTGAATGTAATAGGCATTTAAGTATGTTAATGTAAAGTAGGTAGATATGAATGTTAGATTAGACAGTTTAGAAGCATAGGAGGGGAAATGGATATAGACACCCTCACCCTTGTATCATTGTATGAAGAACATTATCATCATTAAGATTTGATAAGCTGTAGAGCTATAGTAGAGAATTGTAGAGAAGAACCCATGTACATGATCACTTGAGTTAATATATAAAACTTTGACTCAATTTTCATGGTGTTATGATGATTACTGTTTACATTTGTTGAATGGTATGTTTACAGTTGATTTGTTTCTCTGTTATGCATTTATCTCAATGATGTGTTGTGTGTATGATTTCATGTTGAATGTATGAAGTCAGAAAGAAAGGAAGAATGAGTTTCAATTGTTTCTCTCTCTGAGAATTCCTGCAAGGAGTGCAGTGAACGTCTGCAAGGTGTGCGTTGATGTGGGTCTAAGTTTTATCTCAGAAAGCTCAGGACAGATATCGTTGTTCTCATACCAGCAGAAGTGCAGGAGAAGCACAGAGTTGTACAAGGTGTGCACAGGCTGGTTGAGGCCTTAGAATTTATCAACTAAGGTGAAGTTTGAAGGACTACTATTGCAAAGAGTGCACAGGGTCAAAGATTCAAATAACCAGAGGTTATTTGAAGGTTTACCGCAAGGAGTGAAAGCAGGGATCCTTTTCGAGGCTTGAATTTGAAAGTGAGAGCTCAGGAGGGATATCACCTTTGAAGTGTTCAAAGGGAGGTAGAGATCAAAATCATCTTGCAGAGGTTAAGTTCAGGTGGAAGAATGCCAAGTCATTTTGGCCCAAGATCCTTGAGAAGAGTGAACGAATGGTGAAATTTCTTCATGGGGAAGTGCTGAAATTGTGAGAGTCATTGGATCTTGTAGATTTGCAAGGTGATTAGAGGCCGGTGAAACCCATCACCCAGGATTCGAAGGTCAATATGAGCCGTTGATCTCATTTCAACCCACGTCGTTGGATCATTTCGCAAATTCGGGGTTCGTGAGTTTGGAGGGCAAACCAAATTCTTGGTTTCGTGAAGTTTCAAGTTGTGAGGAGCAGGGAAGGAGTTCCAGACCATTGGATCCAAGTCACGGGAGAACCGTTGGGTCAGAACCTTCACGGGGTATCGCATATCGGGGGTTCGAGGGTTGAAAGAATTTATTTTCGATTGTGAATTCGCAAAGTGACGAGCGTCGAGGGCTCGTACAACACGTAGCACATTCGTTAGGTGGGGGCTGCATGGTTAGCAGGTGGTGTAACAAAAAGTGCCCAGAGAAAGGTGGAAGTGGGCATTAGGTGGTGGACACACGTCACTTGGGGAGGAGTCAACCCATTGTTTGACTTATCACATTTCGGGGATTCGCAAAGGAGGAGCACAAGGGCTCAACACTCCAACTCGTGAAGTCACGAGTTGCGAGTAGTGCTAGTGTTTAGCCTAGCCTACGGTTATATGTAGCAGGCACTAGTGAGGAGAGAGCCATACCCGCATCGTATTTCAGGTATCGGAGGTTTGGAGAAAGAGGAGTCGAGGGTCATCGACTCAAAAACTTTCGAGTTGTGAAAGGCGCTTAAACTAAGGCCCGATTGTGGTCGCATGGAGACATAAGGCTCGCACCTAGTGTTAAGTTGCGTAGGGCATGTTTTCATGAAGGACCTGTGCATCAGATTCGTGAGGTTCCAATAGGGATCCGAGGGAGCTGCTTCAGCTCGAGGAGAATTTAGAACGATCCTGTGTGGATCTCAGACAAGGGGTCGGGGGTCTGTGTCATATTGGTATCAAATCCTAGAACAAATTCTTTGCTTTCTGTAGCAGAGAGAAGGGAGAAAATTTTACAGCCATGCCACCAAGAAGAAGAGACAGGCAAATACATGATCCAGCAATGGAAAGAGGAATGCATGAATTACGTGTCAGGATTGATGCTATGGAGACAGCACAGAGGTCCACAGTTGATGCTGGGGATATCAGCAAAGTTGAAAGTGAAAATGAAGCTGGAAACGAAGGGGAAGAAGCTGCAGTCGAAGATGTTGCGGAAGAATGCCTATTCAAGGTTGTTGCAAGGATAGGTGCCAGAGCAAAAATGGGCATTCCCACATATGAGGGAAACTTGGATGTTGAAGAGCTTCTAGACTATATTAGAGCTCTAGACAAATACTTCGACTATGAGGATGTCGAGGAAGACAAGAAAGTCAAACATGTCGTTACTAGACTTAAAGGGCATGCAACACTATGGTGGGATGAACTACAGGCTGACAGACACTGCAAGGGCAAGCAGAAAATCAAGAGCTAGGATAGAATGGTTGAAATGAAAGCCAAGTTTATGCCCAGGGATTATCAAATCACTCTATTTCGAAGGATGCAAAATTTGAGACAGAATCTGATGTCAGTGAAAGAATACACTGAATAATTCTACAGGATAAACATCAGAGAAGGTCATCGAGAAAGCGATGATGAAAAAGTTGTCAGGTACATGAATGGTCTGCAATATGACATTCAAGATGAGATGATCATGATGACCATTCAGATTGTGGAAGATGCTTATCAGATGGCTCTGAAAGCTGAAGAGAAGATGAGCCGGAAGTAAGGTCAAAGAGGCCGAGGTAGAAATCAAAGCAGAGGTAAGACAATTGCCCAGGATAGAACTTAGAAATCTAAAGAAGAGGAGAAGAAACCTCAAACTCAACCTGAGAGAGGAGGAAGCTCACAGGGAAGGCAGTATGCTGATAGAAACACTTTTCATCGAGCCAGAGGAAGAGGAAGAGGTAGAGGAGGTGAAGTGAAATGCTTTGTTTGTGGAAAAATCGGACATAAATCCTATGAGTGTCCAGATAAGAAGAAAGAAGGTGGTGAAACTTACATTGTCGAAGCTCAAGGATGGAATGTTGAGGAAGAAGACACTGAGGGCGGAAGATCCTTAATGATGAGGAAATTTCTCTTGAAACCAAAGAAGGAACCAGAGAACTCGGCCCAAAGAAACAGTCTGTTTAGGACTACTTGCAAAACTAAGGATAGAGTATGAAAGGTCATAGTGGACAGCGGTAGCACATACAATCTCGTATCTATAGATATGGTAGAAAAGCTGGAGTTGGAGACTGTTGTACATCTAAGCGCATACAGAGTTTTGTGGCTACAAAAAGGACATCAGGTAAATGTCACTAAACAGTGTTTAGTCGAATTTAAAATAGGAGGATATAAAGATGAAATATTATGTGATGTCATTCCCATGGATGTTTGTCATCTATTGTTGGGTAGACCATGGCAATATGACAGAAATGTGGTTCATGATGGGAGAAAGAACACGTACACCCTGGAGAAAAATGGTAGGACACACATGTTGTTGTCGATTAAGGATAAAGAGGTGAAAACAGAAATGAGTAACATTGTACTTCTCATGAGTGGGAAGGAAATTCTTAATGATGTTAAGAAGAAGGAAGACACGCAATTTATTGTGGTCAGGAAGCCCAAAATTGTTTTGACCAATACGAGAATAAATGATCTACCAGAAGAAATTCAGGAGTTGTTGGAAGAATTTGTTGATATAGTAGTGGACGAACTACCTTGTTCATTGCCACCTATCAGGAGTATAAGTCATCATATCGATCTTATACCTGGGGCCAGTTTACCGAACAAAGCAACATATAGATTGATGCCACGGGAAAATGAAGAAGTTAAGAGATAGGTCCAGGACTTAATGGACAAAGGATTGATTCAAGAAAGCTTGAGTCCATGCATTGTTCCGACAGTACTTAGCCCAAAGAAATATGGAGGTTGGAGAATGTGTACAGATTCAAGGGAAATCAATAAGATTACCATCAGATACAGATTTCCATTGCCAAGGATGGACGACTTGATGGATTGCTTGAGTGGAGAAAAAAAAATTTCAAAGATTGATTTGAAAAGCGGATATCATCAAATTAGAATGAGAGAAGGTGATGAATGGAAGACAACATTCAAGACAAATGAAGGGCTATATGAATGGATTGTCATGCCATTTGTCTTAACGAATGCACCCAGTACTTTCATGAGGTTGATGAACGAAGTCCTGAAGGATTTCATTGGGAAATTTGTCATTGTATATCTTGATGATATATTAATTTTCAGCAGGACAAAAGAAGAACACTTAAAGCATTTAGCTGCAGTAATGAGAAAGTTACAGCAAGAGAAATTGCTGATCAATATGAAGAAATCATCATTTATGAGGACAAAACTCATTTATTTGGGTTTTGTTATCTCTACAAATGAACTGAAAATGAATCCAGAAAAGATAGAGGCGATTAAGAATTGGCCATCACCGAAGAGCGTGTTTGAAGTTCGAAGCTTCCATGGTTTGGCTAGATTTTACAGGAAATTCATCCAAAACTTTAGTGGAATTAGCACACCGATGATGGATACATTGAAGAAAAGACATAAATCTTTTCACTGGATGGAGGAAGCAGAAAAGAGCTTCAAGTTGCTAAAGAAGAAGATCACTGAGCAACCAATTCTGGCTTTGCCATATTTCAGCAAGACATTCCAGGTCAGGTGTGATGCAAGTGGATTTGCAATTGGAGCGGTCTTGAGCTGGGACGACAGGCCAATCATGTACTTCAGTGAAAAACTGAATGAAGCAAAGATTAGGTACTCCACGTATGACAAAGAATTCTATGCAGTCATACAAGCACTGAAGAAATGGAGACACTATTTGGTTCCCAAGGAGTTTGTTTTTTACAGTGATAATCACGCTTTACAATTCATGACTCGACAAGAGAAGTTGAACCAAAAACATGCTAAATGGGTTGAATACATGCAGAATTTTACTTTTGTGATTAAGCATATTTCTGGAACTGCTAACAAAGTTGTTGATGCTTTGAGTAGGAAATGTTTTCTTATGAAGGAATTCAGAGTCAATACTTTGGGTTTTGATAACCTCAAAGAAATGTATAGGGATGATCCAGACTTCAAGGAGGCATATGAGGCATTGGAGAATCCAATTCTTGGGAATAGAAGCCAATGAACTGAATACATGATCCAGGATGAATTATTATTTAGAAGCAATCAGCTATGTATTCTGAGATGCTCCATGAGGGAGAATTTACTGAAGGAAAAACACAGCGGAGGATTAGCTGGACACTTCGATCATGATAAAACATTCTCAAAGTTGAATGAATCATATTTTTGGCCAGGGATGAGGACAGATGTGAAGAAATTTGTGGATAGGTGCAGAATTTGTCAGCACATGAAGGGAAAAAGGCAGAAAATTGTTGGGTATGTGTTATATTCTTTGCATGTGTGTGTGTGTGGGTGCGTCAGATACGACAACTGCGTCTGACGATCCGTCTGGGCGGTTTTTGCTATTTTTAGCGGATTTTGCTATTTTTAGCTGATTTGTAAATTAATCCCGGATTAAGGGATTAGGGTTTTGGTATCTACGGAATACCTAAAAACATTGTATATATTGTATGGAGAATGATGAAATTCGATATAATGAAAATAAGAAAGGTTTTCCCGGTTGAGGGTTTCCGGTAAAAATCTCTGTGTAT
>ML863196.1:0-14131 GCA_009831015.1 Picea engelmannii
CAGTAAAATAGAATAAGCAACAACTCTATTTTAGTTGCTGCACAAAATAGGAATCATGAAAACCATTTCAGATGAGCATCAGGTAGCAGTGGTGCTTGGGAAAGGTGGGTTTTGGAGTGAATGGTTGAAAACTTCAAATTTGTCTTATGCTGAGATTAGTACCAGGTATAATTACCAAGGAGAAATGGATGCTCTAGAAGAGAAGCCAGGGAGCAGAAAACTAGAGGATGATAACATTGAATACTTAAGTTGTTTATAGAGGCAAACATCTTCTGTTGATCATTTGAAAGGAAACAATGCATTATTGGTTGAAAGAAGCAAGATTGTTACATCTTCCATGATATTTTTCAGGGAATTCCAGTATATCATTTGCTTTAGTATATGGATTTTGTAGTGGTAAGATAAAACGTTAAAAGATGGAATGGTCAAATTCCTTATGTTAAAGAAGATGGATTACAACAGAAAATTGGTGTAAATATGGATTTATAGTCTTTACAGGCCACACAGGTCCTATACTCTGTCTGGCAGCACATAATATGGTGGTTACTCCAAAGGAGCACATAGTAGACAAGTATTGGTATCAGGTAGTATGGATTGTACTGTTTGTATGTGAGATTTGGAGGGTGGAAGTATGATTTCATTAACTACAAAAGGTTCCTCAGAATGGAAATCCAAATGCATTATTGTTAGCTTTGATGTTCATGAAAAAATCCTTTCAGAGATGAGAAATCTATGTAAAATGCTATCACATAAATGCAATCTAAGTGATCTATTTACACCAGAGCATATGCTTCTTTTCTTCCTGCATTGAAGGAAACATCCTTTTGTTGTCCTCGAGTTCATTCTATTTGGCAAGTTCTAGTAGATATTGTTTTTTACAGATCTGGCAGTGACTCAAGAATGATAGGTTGATGTGAAGTCACAGGGAGATAAATCAAAGGAACACTGAGCTTTTGGAAAAACAACAGTTTTGAATATGAAGGGTTTCTTTTTGGCCAAAGACAGAGCTTTCACCGGTGCAAAAGGAAAAATTACAACCAATTAGCTGGTGAAAAGCAGGGGCTTTCACTAGCGCAAAAAGCAAAATTACAACCAATTAGCGGGTGAAACTACAGAAAGAAATTTTTAGAAACTTAAGCTGGAGCTCGACAATTTTGGAGTGATTAAAGGGTTATGGGAGCATCAAAGGATTAACCACCAAATAAAAAACAATCAGCATCAAAGATTCATGGAGATTTTGGGACCAAAGATTAAAAAGGGTCAACTAAAATTTTGGTTATGGTTGTTGAAAGATTCCAGCTATAGAAGACAGGTGTATTTACCCTCCACGACATATCAGAGTCATAAAAGTGACGAAGACCAGATGTCAAAGATCAACAAAGGAGACAGTTCAAGTCATAGGAACTAGTCTTTTGATTATCAATTTGTATTTGGTTAGTTTTATTTTCTATATTTAGATATATAGATCCAAGTTTTCAGGATCCAAAAACTGACTATAAAGGCTATAAATGGCCATCTTTTTAAGAGATCATGGTTCAATCCTGGATACATTTTGGCTCATGTACTTAGACTCTTATCTTGATATGAATCACAATCTTCTTTTGCTACCAATGTCATATTTGTTCATGTGTTGCATTAATCTGTACTTTGATTCAGTTTAGCTCAACTTTTAAGAACTGTTGTCTTCTTATTTAGCTCATGAATTTGAGTTAAAGGATCTCTTACTATCTTGTATGACCCTACATGTTAACGTACTTGGTTATCTAGATTAGTGTTCTTCATACCCTATTCCAATTACTTTATTTGATTATTGATTTCTAAAAGCATTGGCTCATTCTAATGCATGATAAGTTGTTCTTCTCATTATCCCTTGAGTTATCCCATTGATCCAGATATACCAAATTATCACATTTCTTAAGTTACCAAGCATCTTTAGCCTACAAACCTAAAGAGTTTCTTGGAGGTCTAACAAATTGGCACCATTGCCGGGGAGACGAGATCGAAGCTCAGCTTCCCTGGGAGACGACATAGATCTAGCTTTGATGATAGACAAAGATTGGACATCATTTGGTTGTAATCATCTATCTGGCGACTCCATGAAGGACAGATCTGTTGGTGACTCCACTAGTATATAAATGAACCAGATCTTAGCAAAGAGGTATGAGTTATGCAATTTCTCAAGTATTTTTGGTTACCCTCATCTAGTACCTAGTAGAGATGAATGGGACCACAACCTTCCCAGATTTCGAGGAGAAAAATGGGAAGTACCAACTGAACATTTGTTGGATTTTCATGAGTTTATTCATTGGCTCCAGATCATATATGAAGATGTTAAGATTAAAATTTTTAATTATTCATTAGAGGGGATAGCCCTTGATTGGTGCAGGTCTCTTCCAGCTTCAAGCATTCACTCATTGGAAAGTTTTCATTATGCTTTCCATTTGTTTTGTAAAGTTGAATTTCCGGATGAAGGTCTCTTTGAAGATTGTTGTGATGAATTTGATAAGCATGTTCAGTAGGAAGTAGTCTTTTCTTCTATTTCTCAAGATAAAAATTATGTTGTTAAGGAAGATATTCATGATACAAATAAGAATTGCATAGTTGTAAATGCATCAGACCTTATCTCTATTACACCTGCTACCTTTGATTTACATGAAGAAACAATTAGAGAAGAAGTTTTTTATGAACCTTTTCAAGAGGTTGCCTACGATATGTTTTCACCTATGATTGGGGAGAAGGATCTAAGTATGTCTGTCTTTCTTCACATGATTTAGGAGTTTTCTGCTCACCTATTGTTTATAAGTATGCAGATGCAGTAGAGAAGACCCTTACTTTAAAGGATGTTGATTTTAACAACAGCCAACCCATAAATGACATTTATGAATCTAATTTGTACGAGCCTTTTTCTTTGGCCATAAAGGAACGTCATCATGTTGTAATCAACCATTCCATGTTTGCAGAAGACATTGAATATGATTAGTTTAATATGGCCGAAGATTTCAGGTCTTCTCTTTTGTTTATAATGCCTCATGAACAGAAAATTGAAATCACCTATGAAGAAGATATCTCTCATCATGATCAAGAAATTGTTGATCCACATTATGATAACCATGAGGATGCTTTTAACATTGTATCAAATTCATCTATTAAAGATGACTGTCATGAAGATCAGATTGTTTTTTTCAAAACCTTTAAAGATGATGATCAGATTATTCCTTCTAAAAACTTTGAATATGTTGAGCAGGTTTATATATCAGTAGAAGACAATTTTAGATCTGCAACATATCGTAAGGACAACTTTCAGTTTTTTGATTTGTAGACATAGTGGAATTGCAACACACATGAAGAAGAGAATGATGAGGGCAACCTACAGTTTCAAGATTTGCAGGGACTGGAATTTTGCAGCAGATATGAAGAAGAAGGTGAGGAGTTGAAAAGTCTAGATCAACAGTCCTTCTTATATGAATATCTGATAGAGGATGAGCAGTCTCTTTTCAACATTGAGACCAGTGATGGTGAAGAAGAGAAAAGAGGTTCAGATTAGTAGTTGCATTTGCATTCTCTTTCGACACAAGAAGAACAGTTTACATTCAGCATTGAGACCAGTGAAAGCAATCAGCAACTGAAATACATTCAGTTAGATCGGCAGCTCAAAGAGGTATTTCTTTATGACATTTATGACCCTGTTCATAACTATTTGGAATCTATGAGCAACATAAATCCAAAAATATTTCTATCAGATGAAGGTTGGTCTTGTCATCTTTTCAAATTGCATTACCATAATCTATGGTTTCTTTTATCTATTGGGAAAAGATCAAGCATGATATCAATAAGTCAATTTCTTTCTTGGTTGCATTGGAAATTTAGTTTTACTTGATCAATCTACCTTTATTGATTAGTGTAGGAGTAGGCAGAAGAATAAGCTTGCCATACGAGTAGCTAGATCTTTTCAGTTGTTGAGCTCATAAATAAGTAGGGTAGGTTACAGGCAGGCTACATGCAAGCTACAGGCAGGCTACAGGTTTGTAGAGGAACAGTTGCACAGGCCAGATGACTCCATGCCTAATGCTAAAGGCTATTGGAACTACTAGGTTCTTGGAAACCTCACATTGAGGTCTCCATCCCAGTTGGAGCCAGTTGTTAGCAATAAAAAACACACTGGTATTTTGATGAGTATTTCCATGACTCTTCAAATGATTTATTGTTTTCTTCAATTTCTTTGCCAGTATCTTAACCTCCACAGTGTTCTTCAAGCTCCTACTGAATTACTTTGCTAAAAAATCCTTTGTTTATTGCCTCTGGACCTACAATACAAGATACAAATAAAAAAATGTCATTCCATTGCTTTTATGTCTTTTATACCTTGATAAATTTACCTAAAGAAAAAGTGATGTGTCCTTTAAGTGACTTAACCCTAGGTTATGTTAGATACTATCCTAAGTCAAATCCTACTATTAAATCTAGTGCATGGACTAAAGTCTAAGGTTGAGGTTACATTAGAGTCCAAGCTCTAAATGTTAAATCACAATATACAACACAAAGATCAGTGCTCCTAGCTATGAATCTAGCCACATCACTCGTCAAATTTCAAGTTACATGTTCACTATCCAAGACTTCATGTCCACATGCCATATCGACAGCTCATCTCTGACCCAAAGGCCAAACCCATATTGTGTGTCAAACTATATGCATAAGTCAAAGTTTAAATATTCCAAGATGAACTGCTTATTCCACCTGTCATCCACAATACATCAATCCTAGCGCACCAAGCAATGAGTCAAGACAAAGCTTGAGTCCAAATGTCAAGCATATTCAACACATAAACCATACAATGCCCTACTCTCAAGCCCAACTTTAAGCGCAAGTGTCAAGTTCTACACTCCCATAGAATGATCTATCCAACAGTCAAGCCCGTGTACTGTATGTTGTCACATGTGATGATTGCCCCTGAATATTCTACAAATCGACAACAGTGTTTTCATTAGGTTTTCTAGATGATAGAAGGTTGATTTCATTTATGTCGAGGATAGATCTCTGTTTATAATGTTTTGACAAGTTGAGGGCATCAGGCCATCATGTATACGCCACAAGAAGGAATGAACATGCAGGTAAAAGTGTCTCTTCATCAAAAAAACATTTTGAGTAATGGATGCATCTTGGACATCAGGGGTAATGATGTGGATCTCGGCATCTACAAGGGCAAGGTTTTACTCATTGTCAATGTTTCCTCTCAATGTGGGCTGACTAATTCTAATTACAATGAGCTGAATGAAGTGTATACAAAGTACAAGGATCAAGGGTTAGAAATAATAGCTTTTCAATGCAGTCAATTTGGTGGACAGGAACCAGGTGATACTTCCCAGATTGCAGAAGTGGCCTGTACTCACTTTAAAGCAAAGTTTCCCATATTTGACAAGGTCAAAGTTAATGGCAGTAAAGCATCTCCTATCTATAAATTCTTGAACTTAAGCAAGGGTGGGTTTTTTTGGCGATGGAACAAAATGGAACTTCACTAAGTTTCTGGTGGACAAAGATGGAAATGTTGTAGAACGATATGCACCCACTACATCTCCATTGATTATCGAAAAAGATGTGAAGAAGCTATTAGGAATTGCTTCATTATTTAAGTCAGCAACATATCATATCCCTTCTGTTGGTAAAATAGAATAAGCAGTAGCTCTGTTCTAGTTGTTGCACAAAATTGAAGCAGACATTGTTATCAGTAAAATAGAATAAGTAGCAGCTTTGTTCTATTTGTTGCACAAAATAGGAATCATGAAAACCATTTCAGATGAGCATCAGATAGCAGTCCTGCTTGGGAAAGGTGGGTTTTGGAGTGAATGGTTGAAAACTTCAAATTTGTCTTATGCTGACATTAGTACCAGGTATAATTACCAAGGAGAAATGGATGCTCTAGAAGAGAAGCTAGGGAGCAGAAAACTAGAGGCTGATAACATTGAATACTTAAGTTGTTTATAGAGGAATACATCTTCTGTTGATCATTTGAAAGGAAACAATGAATTATTGGTTGAAAGAAGCAAGATTGTTACATCTTCCATGATATTTTCAGAGAATTCCAGTATATCATTTGCTTTATTATATGGCTTTTGTAGTG
Organism: Picea engelmannii; assembly: GCA_009831015.1. Lineage (NCBI taxonomy): Eukaryota > Viridiplantae > Streptophyta > Pinopsida > Pinales > Pinaceae > Picea > Picea engelmannii. Next base: position 6,116 of record ML863196.1, read on the forward strand.
GTAAGATAAAACTTTAAAAGATGGAATTTTCCAAATCCTTATGTTAAAGAAGATGGATTACAACAAAAAATTGGTGTAAATATGGATTTACAGTCTTTACAGGCCACACAGGTCCTATACTTTGTCTGGTAGCACATAATATGGTGGTTACTCCAAAGGAGCACATAGTAGACAAGTATTGGTATCAGGCAATATGGATTGTATTGTTCATATGTGGGATTTGGAGGGTGGAAGTATGCTTTCATTAACTACAAAAGGTTCCTGAGAATGGAAATCCAGATGCATTATTGTTAGCTTTGATGTTCATGACAAAATCCTTTCAGAGATGAGAAATCTATGTAAAATGCTATCACATGCATGCAATATAAGTGATCTATTTACACCAGAGCATATGCTTCTTTTCTTCCTGCATTGAAGGAAACATCCTTTTGTTGTCCTCGAGTTCATTCTGTTTGGCAAGTTCTAGTAGATATTTTGTTTACAGATCTCGCAGTGACTCAAGAATGATAGGTTGTTGTGAATTTGCAGGGAGATAAATCAAAGGAAAAATGAGTTTTTGGTAAAACAACAGTTTTGAATATGAAGGGTTTATTTTTGGCCAAAGACAGAGCTTTCACTAGTGCAAAAGCCAAAATTACAACCAATTAGCTGGTGAAAAGAAGGGCTTTCACCAGCTAACTAGCACATCATAAGGCGAATTAGCTGGTGAAACTACAGAAAGAAAGTTTTAGAAAGTTAAGATGGATCCCAACAATTTTGGAGTGATTAAAGGTTTATGGGAGCATCAAAGGATTAACCACCAAATCAAAAACAATTAGCATCAAATATTCGTGGAGATTTTGGGACCAAAGGTTAAAAAGGGTCAACTAAAATTTTGGTTATGGTTGTTGAAAGATTCCAGCTACAAAAGACAGGTGTCTTTACCCTCCATGACACATCAGAGTCATAAAAGTGATGAATACCAAATGTCAAAGATCAACAAAGGAGACAGATCGAGTCCTAGGAACTAGTCTTTTGATTATCAATTTGTATTTGGTTAGTTTTATTTTCTATATTTAGATATACAAGCCCAAGTTTTCAGGATCTAAAAACTGATTGTAAAGGCTATACATGCCTATCTTTTTAATAGATCAGGGTTCAATCCTGGATACATTTTGGCTCATGTACTTAGACTCTTATCTTGATATGAATCATAATCTTCTTTTGCTACCAATGTCAGATTTGTTCATGTGTTGCATTACTCTGTACTTTGATTCAGTTTAGCTCAGCTTTTAAGAACTATTATATTCTTATTTAGCTCATGAATTTGAATCAAAGGATCTCTTACTATCTTGTATGACCCTACATGTTAATGTACTTGGTTATCTAGATTAGTGTTCTTCATACCCTATTCCAATTACTTTATCTGATTATTGATTTCTAAAAGCACTGGCTCATTCTAATGCATGATAAGTTTTTCTTCTCATTAGACCTTGAGCTATCCCATTGATCCAGATACACCTAATTATCACATATCTTAAGTTACCAAGCATCTTTATCCTACAACCCTAAAGAGTTTCTTGGAGGTCTAACAGGGACCACTTTGGAGTTCATCCATTTGTAATTATTATCAACCATGACAAGACAATAATGATTCATATTTAAATAATTTTTTTTTCCACTACCCAAACCTTTTTTCTACCGCGATTTCTTCAAGGGTTGACATCAATGACACCCAACCTTAATCAACAATCTCCCCCTTTGGCATTGATGAAAACAAACTGATGCAAAACTGAAATTATGTCATGCAATACTGAAGTCGTATCTCTCATGCTCCCCCTGGAAACATGCCTTTGTCCTCTGCATCTCTGTGACCATTTCTCCCCCTGGAACCATGCCTTTGTCCTCTGCATCTGATGAATCTCTTCCCCTTTTTCATCAATGGCAAATGTATATTTCCATCCATGGTTTCTCCCTCTGACTGAATTGTTCTTTTTTATGGTTCTTCCTCGTGTACATCTAAGACATATAAGATAAGAATTCTAAAGCATTCATTTTGGAGTATAAATAACTCTGAGTCTCTGGTGAAGATACTCAAAGGCTTCCCGTGGAAGTGGTTTTGTAAATATGTCTGGCACTTTTTCTTTTGTGCCCACATACTCAACTCTGATGTTATTTTCTGCAACCTGCTCCCATAGAAAGTGATACTTGATTGGAATATGCTTCGTCTTGGAGTGCATCACCGGGTTCTTTGAGATACTGATGGAGTTTGTATTATCACAATAGAATTGAATGGGCTCATCATACTCAACCTGCATATTTTTCAGAGTTTGTTTCATCCAAAGAACCTATGTACAACATGATGCTGCTGCAATATACTCTGCCTCGGCTGTAGATTAAGATACCGATGATTGTTTCTTGCTTAGCCATTATACTAAACACTCACCTAGGTAGAATGATGCTCCGTTGGTGCTTCATCGGTCATCAATACAACTTGCCCAATATTCATTTGTGTAGGCAATAAGTGATAGATATTTTCTTTTTGGATACCATAATCCAAACTCTTCTGTTCCTTTGAGATATCTGAATATCCTCTTCACTACTAATACATGTGATTCCTTCGGTGCTGCTTGAAATCGTGCCACCTGTCCAACTTCCTGCATTACATCTGGTCTGGATGTTTTCACATATAGTAGGCTACCAATCATTGACCTGTATTGCCTTTGATCCGTAGACTTTGAATCATCATATTTGCTCAACTTGAAACTGGTTTGCATGGGAGTGTTAACTGGTTTGCAATCTTCCATTCCGAACCTCTTTAGCATTTCTCTAATATACTTGGTTTGAGAAATAAAAAAATATTGGTTTTTTTGATGTATCTGAAGTCTTAGAAAGAAGGATAGTTCTCCAAGTAATGACATTTCAAATTCATTCTACATGTCCTTTGCAAATTTCTGGCTTAACCTGTCATCAGTACTGCCAAAAATAATATCATCAAAATAAAATTCAATTAATAAAATATTATCTTGAGTTACCTTGGTGCAGAGGTTGATGTCTGCACTTCCTTTTCTGAACCCTGCCTGTTGTAGATATTTATCCAGTCTAGAGTACCATGCTCTAGGAGCTTGTTTTAGACCATACACAACCTTCTTTAATTTACACACATAATTTGTGTTCTCTGAAATCTGAAATCCTTATGGTTGTTCAATGTAGACTTCTTCTTCAAGTTATCCATTCAAAAAAGATGATTTTACGTCCATCTAATACACTTTAATATTTTTGGAGCATGCATAAGCTAAAAGAAAACAGATTTCTTCCATTCTGGCAACTGGGGCAAATGTCTCTTCAAAATTGATTCCTTCAATCTGTACATGTCCTTTACATACCAATCTGGCTTTGATCCTTGTAACATATCCATATTCATTCAATTTCTTTCTGAAAACCCATTTTTTGCCAATCACATTCTTATTCTTTGGTCTAGGAACCAATTCCCAAGTGTCATTTTTCTCTATTTGATGTAACATTTGCTTCCAAAAAATCTGAAGCTCTTCACATTTGTTGGTCTTCCTTTCCATAACTCGTAGGGATTTTTGTCAGTGTTGTTTCTGAGAATTACTTTGTTTTGAATGTGAACTGTTGTATGCACTTCTTGTGTCCAAAATATATCTGTCAATTTGGAATCCATTAGCATTGTTCGAGCCATTTCCTATATTATCTTGTTCTTTCCTTTCAACAACTCCATTATGTTGAAGTGTCCTAGAAACGGAGAATTGGATTTTTATTCCATGACTGGTGCAGTAGTCCATAAATTCCTTTGAAGTGAACTCTCCTGCATTATCAGATCTCAAGCATTTTATTTTTGAATCCATTTCATTTTCAACAATTTCCTTGTAGATCTTAAAGTTTTCAAAAACTTCTGAGTTATTCTTGAGAAATAAAACTGCAATCATTCTTGTATAATAATCAACTAATATCATAAAGTATTTCTCACATTTTAAACCCTTTGTTGTAGTTGGTCCAACTAGATCAGTGTGTACAAGTTCCAGTGGCCTTGTCATTGAATATTCCTTTGATTTGAACATGGTCTTTGTTTTCTTTCCTTGTTGACAATACTTGCATAAAGTGTTGGTTGGTTTTTTGATCTGGGGCATTTCTCTGACTACTTCTCTTTTGCTGAATTTGACAAGGTTATCAAAATGTATGTGACTCATTCTTTTGTGCCATATCCAACTTTCATCTTCCTTTCCTAGACAACACTTTTCATTTCCAATTTTACTTAACACATATATGTTGCCTAAAGTACTTGCAGCTGTAGCAATCAATTTTCTTGAACCTTATTTTCTTATCTCGCACTTTTGTGAATCGAAAGTAACTTTATGACCTTGGTCACACATTTGAATCACACTTAGAAGATTATGTTTCATATCTTCTACTAGTAGAACATTTTCTTCCTTTGTATTCTTGTTCCCAATTCTGACTATGCCTTTTCCAATGATTTTAGATGAATCATCATTTCCGAAGGAGACTAATCCATCTCTTTCCTTTCTTAATGTAAAAAACCTGTCTCTATCACCTATCATGTGTTTTGAAAAACCACTATCAACATACCAACCACGTTTCTTATGCTTAGCTTGTAGAGCGAGTGTGCATTCTTCATTTCCATACATATTCTTATTTCTTATCCATGTCCTTTTCTGAGGTTCATGTCTGGTACTGTTGTTATTCTATTGTATTTCTCTAAGAGGGACTATCATTTTGTAATCTTTGGCCATGTTTTCAAAGTTGTTACATTTTTAACATTCCAATTCAATGCTCAAAGATTCAAACCTATTGTAACTTCTTCTCTGTGTTTCACTAGGTCGTCTTGGATAACCCTTTTATGTATGACTTTCAAAGTTGTTTATGTTCCTGTTGTTAGCTCTGCAATTTACAACTTTATGTCCAAAATTATTACATGCATAACATAAACCTAAAAATATAGTTTGATACTTGGGAGTTGAAGATCTTATGAAATGAGGTTCTCTTATGAATCCATCTTCTTCTTGAGGCCTATCCATCTGTTGTTGATTCTGAAATCTGAATCTTCTCGGTGGAAGAGTGTCCTTGTAATCTTCCTTGTATATCTTCCTATCCCCTTTGATTGTTTCTGCATAGCATTTTGGATATGTTTCTTGCTCTATTGTTTTGGAGCTTGATCCCTTTTCTGTCTGATTGTATCCAAGTCCGGACTTGTCAAGATGATATTTTTGACTACTGATAATTTCATCCAAAACTTTTGAGCTATTTTGCATATTTTTCTTTTGAATATCCTTTCTTAATGTGACAATCTCTACTTCTAAATTTCCAATGATCCTGTCCTTTTCTTCTAGTTGTTCTATGAGTGCTTCTTCAATTATTTTATCTTCTTCTTTTTGAACCTTCAAATTTTTGATCATTTGTTCTAGTTCTTGAGTGTCTTCTTTCTTGTCTAGTTCCGCTTGTAGTTTCTTTTTTTTCTTGTTTTCTCTTCTGATAACTTCTATGGAACACAACAATTCTTCTCGATAGTCAACTTCTGCCTCTTCAATTTCTTCTTTGACTTCTTCATATTCTTCTTTAGCTTCTTCATATTCTTATTCAAAGTCTTCTTTATCAGATTCTTCTACTGCCATGAATAGAACTCTTCATGTCTCACTGTGACTGACTTTATCTTCATCTGATGATGAGATGTCTTCTTTGGTGCATAAGTTTTTCTTGAAAAATTTCTTTGTAGTTCTTTTTCCTTTATATGTTTGTTTGCCTTTTGAGTAACCTTCATTATTTCTCTTTTACTTATGAGAACATTTGTTAGCAAAATGACCAATACCATCACAATTAAAACAAATTAAAGGAAGCTTACCTCTATACCTACCGTCATTTCCCTTGTTCAGTCTTTTGATGAAGTTGGCCACTTATTCATCATCTTCTGAGATGTCACTGTTGATTCTATGTTTTTCTTGTTGCTTTTCGTTTTGCTTTGATCTTTTGGATGGTTTGAAGGATGCTTCTTTTACATCTGGATTTTCTTGTTCAATTCTCATTTCATATGCTGTGAAGATTCCATGCAGTTCCTCCATGATTATTGAGTTTAGATATGATATTTATTCTAGTGTTGATATCTTAGGGTCAAATATCATAGGAATAGATCTTAGTACATTTTGAACAATTACATATTCTTCGATTTCTTCTCCCAATCCTATGATTGCATTCACTGTTTCATCGACTCGTAAGAAGTAGGCTGCAATATTCTCATCTTCCTTCATCTTTAGTTGTTCGAAATGACCTCTGTAAGTTTGAATATTTTTTTCTTTGACTTTTGAATCTCCTTCATAAATATTTCAAAGCGTATCCCAAATATCTTTAGCGGATTTACAATGTACAAATTTGGTGAATACCGTTTCACTGAGACCATTCATTCAGAAGTGAATTTGTGGCTTTGGAATTATTCTCACCGAGTTTCACTGCTTTGTCATTTGTTGGTGGAATTGTTGGTTCTGTGTATCCATCTACAATTGATTGCCAAATTTCAAATCCCTGTGTCTGTATATATGTCTTCATCCTTATGCTCCAAAAAACATACTTTTGTCCATCAAACTATGCTATTCCATTTTCATAGAAGTTGTTTCTCTCCATGATCTACCTTTCAATGGTTAAACTGATTTCTGAAGGAACCTGCTTTGATACCAATTGTTGGATTATTGAGAGGGGGGGTGAATCAGTAATAAAGCAATTATAATCATTTTTGTCCAAATAATCCAAGTGTTATATAAATGTAGAATTATCATCCAATAATGGGCAAAGAACAAATGAACAATCATACAAATACATAGTACACCAATGTTTTATGTGGAAACCCAAAGTGGGAGAAAACCACAAAATGCTTTTTCTTATATGTCTTGAAGAATTACATTCATTGGAAGAACCAAATTCCTTTGTTTTCCAGATGCAATAGGAAGGAGGCTCCAACCCCCTAGTTTCTAAAGCTACAACCTGAGGGAAGGTCCAACTCCTCAATTCTCTGGCTACAACCAGAAGGAGGCTACAACCCCCTATGTTCTTTGTCTACAACCAGAAGGTTGCTACAACCACCTGTCCTTGCCTTGTCCAACTGCCCTAAAGTAGAAGTATAATGATGGAACCACTGTCACACTATCACTGTGAGATATACCATTGTAAACCAGTTCCAATAAACCTGAACCCTGCATCAACCATGCATCAACCTGTACCATAAACAAGTGCATCAACCATGCACCAACCTGTACCAAACAACCTATAATGAACATGTACCATAAAAAAGTGCATACAACCATGTAGCAAGTATGTACCAATCATGTCTCAACTACTCATGAACTATGAATCATCAATATGTACCAACATCATCAACTATACACCTCATGTATGTTCCAACTCATCAACTACTTGTCTCAACCATGTACCCAACATGTACCTTAACCAAAAATCCTCATCAGTTACATCATCCAAATATGATTTGTAACTCTTTAATATTCCTAGTGTATATGATCACATACCTACAAACCTTCCTTAACTTTAACAAGAGACTAGAATTTTCATCAAACTTTTCTTTAGTCTCACATGACTAGTTTTGGATTAGTCAACAACCCTAACCTGAAATAATCATAACTTTGCACCTGTAATGAAGATATGAAATTGATACATAATTGTATTCAATGTGTTTTATTAAATTCCTCCAGGTGTCACTACTCGAAAACTCTCAGAAAAGGATTTATAGCAAAAATGACATTCCTTGCTGAATCCTGCCTTATTCTAGAGAGCGACCTTGTAGAGCGTGCCCTGCAAGGAATATTTGTTGAATCGGTATGAAAATATTACAAAGAATAATAAATATTTCAATATAACCAAAAAATTTGGGCCTACTGAATTTGTATCTATTATGAAGAAGTTATGACATTTTTACCCGAAACACCTGTTTTAGACTAGTTTCAGGACTAGTCACAAACCCTATTTTCCACGGAGTGTAACTCCAAAAATAAAATGACC
>WSFP011419975.1:0-23120 GCA_009831015.1 Picea engelmannii
AAATAGGACCGCGGAGCAATAAAATAAAACAAATGCAGAAACAAAACACAGAAGACACACAATACAAGAGAGACACAGATTTATGTGGTTCACCCAGTGTGGGCTACATCCACCAGAGAAATTGCCAGGTCCTTCCTTTATTACTATCCAGCAATTGAAGGGATACAACCTACAACAAAACCCGTTGTAACTTCCTCTTCTTTCTCTCATATTCTCCTCTTTCAGAATACAATATTCACCATCATCCATAGCTGTAATACATTTCCCTCATAAAAGAGGGTTGCCTTCTAGGGAAAAAAACCCTAACATAATCTCTATCGTTAGATCTGCGACCTTATAATGAATGGTCCAGATTTACAATGAAATTACAATATACTTTTATAAGGCAATTTTTGCTTCGGGGGCTTCGCCACCGAACCCCCGCTGGGGGCCCTCTTTCCCCCAGACCGCCCAGCTGGCGGGATGGACCCCCTGGACCCCGCAGAGGGGGTACCCCCCCTCTGCACTCCCCCGCGTGGAAGAGTGTACATACTTCTGGGGTGTAAATACTTCATGGGGTATAAACACGGCTGAATGCAAGGACCTCTGAATCAGGAAGATAATCAGGCTCCACAACCAACATGCCTACCTCACTTGGTTTCATATCCAAGTCTCCATCTGCCTCCTGCATTGGGGTGTTTTTGTCTTCGATTCCTCGTTCCTTAGGACTTGCGCTACCTCCCTGTTCTCTCTTATTCCTCAGAATATCATTGTTATCCTGAGTTGCTTGTTCCCTAGCTACTCTAGATTTTGTCTTTTCCTTTCCTCCTTCTTCCCCTTGGTTAGGACTGTCTCGTAGTTCTGATCTAGTCCTAGCTTCCAAGTTGCTTTCTATTGGAGATTTTCTTGGTTTCTTGTTTTCTCTTTTTCTTTGGTTTGGTTTTACAAACCCGTCTTCATCCTGTTGTGATTTGGTGTTTTTCGTTTCTTGTTTTTTATTGAGCGGACATTCTCTGATTAAGTGTCCATGTTCATGGAATCTTCGACATATAAATGTGATCTTCTTGTAATCAATGCTTTGTATCCATTCCTCATCCCTGAATTCCAGGCTTATGGATTTCGGGAGTGCCCCCAACACATCCATCTGTATGTAGATTCTTGCATAGGATGTATATATCCCTTTTAGGGTTGTTTCCAATGTCTTAACATATTTTCAAAGTTTGTTCCTTATTGCTTCGAAGGTGGATGACAACCAGTAGTCTAGAGATAAGGAGTAAAACCTTAGCTAGACTGGGAATTGTTTAAAGGTTTCTTTCTTTGGGGAGAATTTTTCCTTCCACGATCACATGTACAACCCTTTTGAGGTGTGGAAGTATGGACCCCCATCAAAGACTTTATCCTTGTCCTCCAGGTTCATGAAGATTGTTGTGAATAATCCTTTCGAACCCAAGTGGAGTTCCACTTCTCCACTTGGCTTCCATTGATATTTTATCTAGTTGCACAACGTTCTTTATGTGGGCCACAACCCCATGAACTTGCAGATTAGTGCACGCGTCTTCATCTGGTCCCAATAGAGTTGTATTTGTGGGTCTTCCAGTATAACCTTGGGTATCATTTTTGTTTTAGGTTTACATGGGTTGCACCCATCTGCCCCACTGGGGTTCGTTGGTTCCTGCACAACCTTCTGGGATTCTTTGGCTTCCTTTTTTCCTGGTTTCTCTCCTAACTCTTTTCCGATCCTGATCCTGAGGTGATCGTCAACAGTTCTTTGAACGCAACATCTTGTGGGCCTTTCCCCTTGTCCACCATTACCATATTGTATGATGGGCTTCCACTCTCACCCCCTTTGGTAACCATTCTGTATGTTGTTGAGACCGCGTCTATCAAACACTAGCTTGTGATTTCTTGGTGCAGAACTCTCAGGGCTGCCTAAGATTAAGGTTTGTTGATAGTGAAAACTTAAGAGGCAAATAGGATTAGGGATACACTCAATGTAAAATTAGGTAGGCTTTGTTGACCTTCCTTCGATTGCAACAAATAATTAATTGTTGAAATGTCCAAATCCATTGCTGAATTTACAATTTTTAGGTTCTGGGTTGATTCAGAGATGCCACAAAATCCTAAAATTATAGTTATTGGTTTCTAAGTTTGTATTTTTGAGAATTAGATCGATTACAATATGAAAGAACACCAACCAATAATTCACAAGTTGGGATTGGATATCTAGGAGTATTTCCATCTAAGAATTTTACGGAATTTTGCATGAACATCATGTTGTTTGATAAGAAGAAGTGGGATAGAAGCAACAAATGTGAATGTGAAATATTTCCTCATTTATCTATGAATTTACACTACAATTGTTCTAAGATGGCTCACTTTACATTATATTCCATTACTTCTTGCTTTCTTAAACTAATTTCAGTGATTGTCATGGCAGGAGTGTCGAAGTGCACGTGGAAAATAATAATAGTTTGTGTGAATGCAATTTTTCAAGAGATACTCTATTGTTCTTCACATACCATAAAAAAAAACACACCTCTTGTCTTTAATTAAGTTCATAAAGAATCTAATGGAGATCATTTCTCCAAACACAATAATATGGAATCTAGGGACTAACCCAAGTCTATATTCTTTGTCGCTTGCACAAAGAATTTTTTGTAGCCTCAACCAACAATGTATCTTATTCTATGTTTTGAACATTATTCCATACACGATAGTAGAAGGAATAACCAAAAACATCTTAAAAATTAACATGTAAATTCATAATCATTGGATTTATTGGAAGGTTTCAAGTTGCACATACATAGGGATGTTTATAGAACAATGGTTATCTCGTAGTGTCTCTTCTTCTAATTTACAAATAAGTAGAGGTAAAAAGAAGAACATAAGTGAGGAAATTCATTAAGATAAGTTAGGACACTATAAATAGAAGGTATATCCATGAAACATTTGGAAATTGTTGAACATATTTGGACTTTGAAAGGTTAGTGGAACATACTAAGATGCAACACACTATCCAAAAAAAAAACACTCTACTTTTCTTTTACAACATATTCACCTTGTATTGTCTTTGGTGTTCTCTTCCCCTGCTTTGGGGGTATGCTAGTAATATTCAATTTTCTTTGTGAAACTAGAAATACATGTACTGTCAAAAAATATATATGAATAGTCTAACCTTTATCTACTTACAATCACGGTCTGATATTCATATTTTTACCCCTTTGTATATGTCGAAGTTTATAGTTACAACTTTACTTAAACAATGTCTATTTTTAGAGTTTCTATAGATATATGATTCATTGAGTGTTTAAATAAAATATAAACTTTCATTTTTGCCACCTTTCTATTTAATTTATAAATCTATATTAACTTTCCTTTTTGTCACCTTTGTATTTAGTTTATAAATCTATAGTCGATTGAGGTTTTGTTAACTCTGCACAACATGTTTCTTCTTTTGAATTGGATGGAAGCAATTGTTTCCATTTATGTATATGCATTTTTATTTTATGTATATGCATTCTTTGATTCATTATGTCTCTTCATTTCACCTTAAGGGTTTTCAACCATGAATCCCTACAACAAGGCTGAAGACACATAATCCATATTTACATTACAATTGTTAGAGGGATGGTTGAGCGTCTTTGCCAATTTTGCGGGTCTCAATTGCTTTACATGATTTTTGTAGTCATGTTTGAAGGTTTCTTCTCTGATGGGCACAATCCTCTAGGTTTATCAATTTTAACGTTTTCCCTATAAATTGTTGAATGAGAACACTACAAATGTCATATTTATTAACAACTTCCTATATAAAAAAAGTTGTTTTCTCATAATCTAAAACATAGAACCTCAATAGTCTCCATAATATATCATTACATAATCAAATAAATTTTCACTTAAATTAATCTTTACACATATTTTAGCAAAGTTGATAATTCCTTCTTACCATAATTAATATTACTAAAATTTACTAAAAATATTATCAATCTCTTCTAATAAAACCTATAAAAAAAAATTTATTAAAACAATCCAAATTTACATATACCTTTTTCCCATTTTGCTACTTGTCCTAACACTATCTTTATTCTCTTTTAAGTTAGAAAAATTTGGTCATTCCTCTCATATGTGAATAAAAGTCAACACATATATGTCCTTACAACTAATGTGGTATTGACCCCTTTGAAAGTTGTTATGGGTAGAAGAAAAAACAATATCTATATTTTTTTTCTACTGGAATATACATTCCGAGAAATTATACAAGAACTTTCCTTTATTTCGAGAATGGTATGGGAGGTAAACCGTCCAATTGTATTTTTGGAAACCTAACCCAGTGAGGACATTAAGTGAGGACCAATATCCATAAAGACATACAACCTGAGGACTTGACTCTGTAACCTCCTACTTATAATTTAAAACACTCAACTACTCAAACTAACCCAATAAATTAATTTTTATATACAACATAATGGAAAAAAATAAATATCGTCAAATAAGAGTGTTACTTTAGTTCAACTTATTAGAATGATAATGGTTTTCATTATGATTATAAATGCAAGGAGAATCACACAATGAGTGCGGTTCCCTTAGTTCAAGTTAGTACGAACTCCTTTCTTGGCCTCGAGAAAGGGTTAAGGAGGCAAACAACCAAGCTTGGGAGATATTTATATTTGGTAAGGGATATCACCTCAAGAGTATAGCAATGATAAAGGGGGTAAAAGGGACTCCATTTGAATAATATAAGCTTTTTTGAATTATTTAGGTAATGGTTTTATTGGCATTATTAGTCTCTACTGAAGGCATAGAGGGCTATAGTGATCAATAATTCGTTGACTCATATTAATATTTCCTTTAACTATAAATTTTCACATCATGTCTATTGTTTGAACTATAGAACTAAAAACATTATTTTTTTATATAATAAAAAGAACCTTATATGCCATCATCTCATTGGAGAATAGATTGGAAGTCTTATTGCCAGCTTCGCTATTCTCAATGTTGTAAATGTTTAGATATCCAAAGTTTTGAGCATCGCCGCTCTTTTTTAATTTTTATATTTTTATTGAAATGTTTACATACCGAAAGATTTGAGCATCGACGCTCTTTTTTATTTAATGTTTTTATTATTTCTATTTGTATTGAAATGTTTACATACCGACAGTTTTGAGAATTGCCATTCTTTTTGAGGTACTTGAATAGGCCCAACAACTTAAATATTTACATATCGTGAGGCCATTAAATAGGTATGACAACTTAAATGTTTTCATAACACAAGGCCGTTAAATAGGCCTGACAACCTTAAATGTGTACTTACATAGGCTTCTCATAGTACATTTTTCCTCGAATTTTTCCATACAATGTTGCAGTGAATTTGGACAATATTGTTGTTCACCGCCACTTACATAGCCATCATATGTTTCATACTTGTTCTATGATTGGAATGCAATTTAGTCATCATTGAAGATACATATATTTTTTACTGGTTTGTTGGTTGCTTCTTGTTCACTGGTTCGTTGGTTCGTCGGTTGCTTGTTGTTGTTGTTTGGTTTGACTTTGCAAGGTTGAGGTCATGCACTTGCAGTTGGACCTGTTGGTGCTTGTTGCTTGCTTTTGTTTGTTTCAAATTTGCAAAGGTTGGGGTCTTGCACCCGTAGTTGGAGTTGTTTCTTCACTTTGCAAGGTTCAATTCTTGCACCCACAATTCGACCTACACTTCTGTCGTTCATCGTTGTCGAGTAAGTTTCGATACCATAGTTTGATTCGTATTCATTCTTTGTTGTTTACTGTTTTCATTTTGCGAGTAATAATGTTTAAGTATTTCCACATGCATGGCCATCATCTGTTTCATATATCTTCTATGCTTGGAATGCAATTTGATCATCATTGAAGATACATATATTGTTTACTAGTTCACTGGTTGCTACTTGTTCACATATGTTTCATACTTATTCTATGCTTGGAATGAAATTTAGTCATCGTTGAAGATACATATATTGTTTACTGGTTTTCTAGTTGCTTATTGTCAAAGGTCGGGTTCCTTCACCCGTAGTTGGAGTTGTTTATTCACTTTGTAGGGTTCAAGTCCTGCACCCACAATTCGACCTGCGCTTCTATTGTTCATCGTTTCTGAGTAAGTTTCGATACCATAGTTTCATTCATATTCATTATTTGTTATTTACTATTTGTAGTTTGCAAGTAAGAATGTTTAAGTATTTCCACTTGCATGGCCATCATCTGTTTTAGATTTCTTCTATGCTTGGAATGCGATTTGGTCATCATTGAAGATACATATATTTTTTAATGGTTCATTGGCTGCTTCTTGTTCACTGGTTCGTTGGTTTGTCGGTTGCTGCTTGTTGTTGTTTGGTTCAAATTTGCAAGTTTGAAATCCTGCACCTGTAGTTCGACTTGTTGGTGCTTGCTCATTGGTTTGTTGCTTGCTTCTTGATTTTTTTTGCTTCGACTTTGAAAGGTTGGGGTCCTGCACCGACAATTGGAGTTGTTTTTTTCATTTTGTAGGGTTGAAGTCCTGTACCCCCAAGTGGACCTACAGCTCTATCATTCATCATTAATGAGTAAGTTTCAATATCATAATTTCATTTGTATTCGTTGTTGGCATTTTGCAAGTAAGAAAGTGTAAGAATTTATTCATCATTCTTGTCATGTAGACTTTCCGTAGAGTTTGGCATATCTTTTTCTCCTGCTCTTAAATTTTCCTCCAATTTTTTCCGGAAGCTCTGCATCATCTGAAATCCGACAGTCATTTTTTCTAGCATTGAAAATCCCGGTCCTTTTTCATGTGTGACAAAGTGGAAATATAACGCATATTATGTACCTTCCTATCTCGTATGGGAATCGAACTCGTGTCTTTCGCATGAAAAATACGATGTGAAGCTTGTTTCCTTTGCAGGATGTTCTTGTATAAGAAAACTACAGGTAGGTGTAGAAGGGAAATGTATGGTACAATGATGCCTAGGTTGCATGAAAATTGCACAAACCTGACATATCTTTCCCTCCTGCTCTTAAATTTTGCTCCAATTGTTTCTCCAAACTCTAAACCATACCTACATGTATTTGCAAAATGTTCTTGTAGAAGAAAAAAGATGTTGAGATGGTGCTAGCAAGAGCAGTATTCTGTGGATTGCAAATTTCAATATTTAATATCTATGACGCTCCACGTGCAACATTGTTAACATAATGAATGTTTTCTCAAATGCATCAAACCATTTACATCTGGATGAAATCATTATCATTGATACTTTAGTGTTGACATGCTACAAAATAGTGCCATAACAAACAATTGGAAAAACTACAAGTGTAATTACAATGTCCGCTTTCTTTTGGTTAAGATAAACCATGTACAAAATGCACTTATTGACCATATGTAGTGAAATGTGCCCATATCACAATACAACCTCTTTATATTATACACATACTGGTTTGACCACGATGCAATTTGTATTCTACTTGAATTATGAAATATACATCAAAGTTATTACAAAATTATATTTCCATGTCTCAAAGCATATCTGGATACTTTGTTGCACAAACCAAATCATTTAGCTACGACCATCCAACTTCTTAATATTTTATGGATTGTAATATGTTTTTGCCAGGGAAAATTCTATATAATCACAACCATGGATCAAGAAAAAGAAAGGTTCATGCTTCTAACTCTCTTTTATTCTATCCTTTGATTCTCATTTACTGTATGTACGTATTACTTGTTTTCCCTTGCATACTAGTTTACATTCATGTTCATTGTATTTTGTGCATTCCTACATTGAAACAAACAGAATAATTGGAGAAGACCAAGGACCCTTTACCACAAATGTAGAAGAGGAGATACAAAGGTGCATGCTTCTACTCTTATTGCATATTCCATTGTTTTGTATTTCATTTTTTGTCTATATATTTGTTCTACTGCTTTGTACCTAATTTACTGTCTGTAGATACCACGTATCTTCCTACATAATAATGTATCTTCATGCCAATTGTATTCTTTGTGTTGGTACATTGAAATACATAGAACTATATTTATTTTTTTACATGTCTTTCTACATACCAACTTACCTTCATGTCCACTATTTTTTCTGCATTGCTACATTGAAAGAAATAGGTTAGTTGGACAAGAGGATGAAATGTTATATGCCACAACAGAGGAAGTTGAAGTACAATCTTGGAAAAGGTATGCCAATTGTGATGGTAAATCAAACACACAAAACGAGTAGGTGGATAAAATATTGGACTAGAAAACAATGATTTGGCAACAATGGGCCATTGTTGAGACTTATCGGTTCCTAACATTTCCCTCCCCATTTTTATTTTCCCACTCTCTATTGTCCCTTTTTTTCCCTCTTCTATACTTAACCGAATTTCCCTTTCTTTTTCCCCTCTGCTTTCGCTTTCTGGTTTCTTTACTTAGTCATTTTTTCTGAAAATGTCTAGGCGTGTTGGTTGGTAGACTCATGGGTTCACATTTATACTCATGCTTCTATATCACGAGTCCGATTGATGGTTTCCTCATTCCATACTTAGCCATTTTTTCGATCGTGGGTTCCTCGGCTGGCAGGCTCAAAATTTCGCCTCTAGCTTTGGGGGTTCCACAATATACAGATTGGTCATTGGACTCCCCCATCATGCCCTATTCCGTGTTACACATTTTTGCAGTCAAAAATTCCGAGACATACAATTTGACCATGGGGTCTTCATGTTTCCTAAGTATCCCTTGACATCCTATTTCATATTCCATCTCCTTCGAGCCTGTATGTGACATTCAAAACAATTATGGACAATATACAATGCATATGCCTATTTAGTCCTTATGATGTTCATGTACACATGCTTGCATCATAAAAATTTGGACTAGTGACATGGGCATGAGAAATCAATCATCACAAGCATCAACAGAACGATAAGGCCAAAGGTAAAGATTCATACATTGTGCTCTTGATATGTTTACCAAACAAATATCCTGAGCTATTTATTCATATATGCCATGATAAGTATGTTGATGTCATTTGCAACACATACTTTGCATTTCACAAGAAGTATCGACAAGCGCAAGTGAAATGCCGAACATAGTGCAAGTTCTGCAGACTAAGAGGTCTGGTTACAAAACTCTGGCATGCATACTTCATCCAAGTTGTGCATCTATGTGTACATTTATTCCAGGAAAAAAAGAAAACAAAAAATAATGTAGATGACCATTCAAATTACTTTCCATGTTCAAAAAATGTCATGAGGTATAAAATTATAACACCCAATATACTATCGATAGAAGGCTTAAACAACCGACGAACTAGACAAGTGTTCGTCGGGGACATAATGGTTGTGTATAGCACCTACTTGGACAAGGAAAACAAAACTAGATGCATTGTGCATGCTGACATGATAGACAAGGAAGCCATGACGATAGTCACACTGACTATCCCTACACAACTTGTCCAAAAACATGAAGAAAATATCTTTCCATGTAATGGGATATCCATTAAAAATTTTAATATATTTCCTAAAACAATATATGATCGTGGTGATTTTGATTGGATTATATCACTCAACGAAACAAGTATTGTGGAAAAAATTCCCGCTATTTGTTCAAAATATCATTTTGTACCGGACACAACAATCAACCAACTCGCACAAAGCAATGACACTTACCCAATCAGAACCATTGGTGCAACTTTCACATTCGCTAGAAAACTTGTCTCACAACACATTCTCCATATAAAAGATGGAGAGTCATACAACGACAAGGCAATGGTACCATTCTCCATATCCAGTTTTGTCCTTTACTTTCACATGTTCATATATCTCAGTTATGTTACACAACTATTACACTATTCCATGTTGCAGCTGCAATTGTTTGACACATATTCAAATTTTCTTTCCTCAATGGAACAACAATTGCATAAAGGGAAATTTCCACTTATGCTCTTAAAAAATATAACAAATAAAAGAGATGTTAAAGAAATGATATTTCACACAACCCAAGAAACATTTGTAACATAATTGAAAACATACATAGTACAAGATCTCAAGAAACTAACTAGCTCCACAATTGTTGTGTGTATACATCTACAATTCCATCCACACTTTGCTCATAAAAATTGCCTTGACCAATTTTCTGCATTTTTTTTGTTGTGCAGTTGTATATTATATTGTTCAATATATTAACTACTATGCTCACGTTCCCAGATTGAGGGTGTTTTGGTTGCAGCAAATGCGTACTCGACCCCCTTCGAGCCTGTATGTGCCAAATGCAACTCTCTTGCTTCTGCCTCTACTTTCATAAATGATGGTACAATTGATTTTCTACAATGCAGTAAAAAACTCCCTTACATATATAGACATTGCCTCAACACTGCCATCCAAACCGCCAACAACACAATCGTGCATTGTACAATTAGACAACCTTTGTTGCAAGATGTGATTCCTGGGTTAGCAGAATTGCCATATGAAGTATACCTATAGAAAAAAGAAAAATAGTGTCTACATGCTATGCGACTTGAGGATCCATATAAAATTTACATTAAATGAGGACAATTCCATACTGCATATCAGTTGAACCAAAAAAATAAAATTTCAAATCAAGCGTTAGCAGGAAACGAAACAATCTCATGTGTATATGTCCATGCTAGCCAATGAGTGTTAAGATATTTAGACGCTTAGAAGTTAGTTAAGATCTACTTGGTCTAATGTGTCGTTAGGTAAAAGTGTGTTTCTTAGTGTGTTTCTTTAGTATCATTAGTATGCATTTGTAGTTAGGAAATCCAACGGTCACGATATGTTCCCGACATAGGGTGATCCAATGGTTCATACTCTCCTCGATCTTAACGACCATTGATCTGTGGGTTAACACCCGATTGGTCCATGATCTCTATTTAAAGAGCATGGAGGGTCATTTGCCGATGATCAATTGTGAGAAACTCTCTTGTAAAATCTCTCTGTAATATTTTTCTTTTGCATTAATAAACTAATCCAAGTGGTCGCGTTGGCTGGGGCCATGGATGTTTCCCCGTAGGGGTTTTACCACGTGAAAACATCGGTGTGTTGATATTTGATATGTTTATGTGAGTGGTTACTATTAATGCTCTGTAAATTCCCAGAGGTTGTCAGAGAAGAAGAAATTTACTAGAGGTAACTTTATCCAACCACTTTGAAACTGGAATCTATCCCTACCAACTTTAGAGAGGGATCTCTCTGTATGGTTTAGCGATGTTTTAACTTTAAGATATTATTCTAGTTAAATAAAATAAGATTGAAAGGTTTTTGCTGTTGTTTTTGTTAAGTTGGCTGAAAAGAGTTTACACTTCCATTGGGCTATGGGGTCTGTACTACAAAGGTGGAAATCTAAACAGAAATTAAAAGATTCTTTTCACAGGGCAAGATAATGCATTCATTGGATTCTTTAGTAGTAAAATGATGAATAGCAGAAAAGATGAGAATAATCAATTAAAGCAAAGAAGCATTTAAGAATTTCTTCACTGTAATATCAGAAAGATAAACATTAAGATCTTTCAAAGCCAGAAACAGGGTATACAAAGATAAATCCTGCAACATGAGCTACTTCAAAAGATTATATTAGAAAACAATATGATAATTGAGAGAGAAAAACATTTAACATAGAAAAGAATAACATCACCAATGAACAACATGCGAGAATCCTGTGAAACATCTCTTTGTATTACTAGAAGATCTCTTTGACAAAAATTACAGTCTTTCTAGCTTACAGGGCGTAAAGATCAACCCTCAATACTTCAAAGTTTGAAGTATTTATAATAAAAATTACAGACGATCCTTTCATTAAAGATCAGGACGTGGAAATCTAAATTTAGCTAACTAACTCAATAAGATACAAAAATTCAGGAAGTGTTTGATGATGTGTCAAAACTTCATGTTGATTTCTAGGGTGAACCGTTGGTGAGTCCTCTACATGACTTCATCTAACTGGATAGTTGACTAGGCTTGGACACCTCAGCTCCTGACTCGATCAGATTGCATAACTCTTCCCACCAAAGGTTACTGGGAAAGCTGACTTTGAGCGATCTTCAGTATACTTCATCCATCTTCGTATACTTGGAAAAAGTTGGTTTGACGATGAAAATGTATGGGATCTCATGTTGTATGCTGATATCTGACTAGAAAGCCTCTAAGAATTCTTTGCCTATGATATTGCCATGTATTCTCGAGAATTTAGAACTATCTTTAGACATAATGGATAGTTTCTTTTTATAATCAAAAAGTGTCATTAACTTGTCATTTATGACCCTTAAGCTGGGGAGGCCTTTCTTCTGCATAGCTTCTGTTTTACTGAAAAATATTTGTACTCCTATGTCCATAGCCTTGACCTTTTCCTCCAGTTGCAGCATCAATCCTCTTTTGGTCAGGACCCTCTTGACCTCAAGGATAGTTTTTGTCCTATCTTCAATTTTCAACTCCTCTAACTCTTCTCTGGTTTTTGAATTCAAGAATTTAATAATCTTCGTGGCTTCTGTGGGCATTTCTCCCAATTCTCCTCTTATCTTTTCAATCACCTACTTGCTTCTTTTCACTAGTTCATTCTGATCGAACATGATTTGCACCATAGGCCATATTTCATTTATGGATTTGGTGATATCCATCCAGACATTTTCCTTGACCTGAGCAAGTGCTTTTCCTGCCACTGTTTGCTTTTGAAGTTGTTGCAATTCATGTTTGAGCTTGTCTGATGTTTGTTTCTCTTTAGAGTAGCTGGATTGGTAAGAAGACTTGAGTTCCTGAAGGTTCTCAACCTCCTTTTCAAGTCTGTTAATCTCTGTCTCCTGCAAATTCATCTTCTCCATGGATTTTTCCAGTTCTACTATCTTCTCCAGAGATGTTAGTGGAGTTGCTGAGGGAATTTCTACTGCAAATGCTCTGCTTACTCCTGTGAGTGGAACTACACTCAATGGAATGAAATCCATGGGATTTGATTATTCCTTCTCTTTCAATAGTTTTTCCAATTCTACTTCCATCTCCTTCAACTATGCATTCTGCTCCATGATCATCTTGAGCATCTCATCCTTTTCCCCTTTTGTCTCAGCTATCTCCTTTGACTGTGAATCTTCTGTTAGTAGTAGTTTCAATTGTTTCCTCGGAGATCCTATATCGACATTTTTCTTTTTAAGCATTTCCTCAACTGCTTTCACATTTGAGGGGTCATACCCGATCTTGAGGACCAATTCTTCCAACGTCTTAATTATGTTGTCCTTTGAGAAGCATGATATCTTTTCTAATTTCAGTTGTGTTTGGACATTACTCATAGATGCTTGTAATTTGGTGGCTGCAGTGGAATCATTTGCCAACGTGGAGAAAATCATTTCTCTATTTTGTCTGTGTAGATCCATTTGATCAGCACGATGCACATCCCTTGTATGACACTCGAACGTTTCCCTTTTGTAGTCAGTGATTGCTTTTGGGTCTGGCACCTATGCCTATAGGAATGCCATGTGCATTATACCTTTCTCTGTGTCGAATGCAGGCAACAATCTGTGCTGAGTTGTTGATGTCTGTTTTCAAAATTGAGCATATCTACTGTTGGTCAATGTCTAATTTTTCTTTTTGATCAGATCGTATTTCTAAAAAATACTCAATTTTGGTCCTGCTTTGCTTGGCTGGTTGACTGGTGGAGTATTTGTGGGCTTCTTAGGCAAAAATGTAGAAATGATCTACTTACTACTTAAGATGAGGAGTGACTGGTCATCCTTCATAGTTTCATTGGATTTGATTTCTTTTTCACCAGCCGCGTCATGTGTGTGATTGGTTTTTGGCCTCTTGGTATGTAATTGGAAATCCTCGGCTGAGACTTCAGTGATAGGAGGTGAAGAATCCTTCTTGGGCCTTTTCTCCTTGGGAACCTCTAGTGTAGTCATCTATGAGATGATGACCGAAGGGTCCTACTGTTCTAATTCAACCAGAGTGTTTGTCTCCCATTCTGTTTGATTCGCGAATTTTTCTATCTTACGCTTGGGAGTATGAACATATGGGGTGTTTTTATTCTTAATCCTCATCTCAGAAATTGTCCTGCATGGATCATAGTGCCATATGAAGCTAACTAAAAAATTCATTTCTTTTAACAGTCTATCTGCTTCCTCCCCAATGCCTCGACTATTGCATATGAATGATCCTATTTTCCCTTTAATTTTGAGTTGTTGTTTCTTTTTTAGAGACACAAAATGTATGCCATCTGAGTTAATCATTTGTCTTATGTATTCCAGGGAAAATATCCTCATAGGTAAATACTTGGGAAATTTATATGGAGCTAACTCACATCCATATACTCTGATCTCTGTGTGATCTTAGTACAGGTACCAGTATCTAGTTTTGGCAAGGTCCGAGAGGTGTAAAATCCTCTAAATCTCCTCATTTATTCTTGGTTCAGGTTTGCCACTGAGCATTTTCACCACTGGGTGGTAGAGCTGATCGATAAACTATTTGAAGCTAAATTCTGAAGAATTTTGTCGGAGTAGTGAAGTCCAAGCAGTTACAGCCTGCGGCTTCCCGTCCTGGTCCATATTCTGCATTGAAAAGGAGAATCTGTCCGCCTAAAAGAAAGTGAATGTGTAGGCCAGTATTGAGGAATACCAGAACATGCCCTCTATGGAGAAATTCAAAAATTGTTCATGAATATTGTTCGCCAGGAAAGTGTTGTAATCGAACTGCGTGGTGGGATTTTCTTCTGTGGAGAAGATGGATAGAAAACCCAATATGGGTTCATCTACCCATTGGTCGGAAAATAGCCCAGTAGAGAATATAGCGATGAAATGATTTGGTTTCCCTTTACTGAGAACAGGGAGAAGGGTACAGGGGATTTGTATTGGGGAGATGGGCAGCCTGGGGGAAGAAAATCTCGAAAATTTGTGCTCTCTGAGGGAACGATAACTTTTGGTAAAGCTCCGTAATAATTTTGAGATTGAAGGAGAGAGGGATTCGGTTCTAGGTATCTGCATCATCTGGTCTATGGCCTCTGGTGTGATGAAAAACAAAGTTTCTCCTGAGGAAGACACTACGGTTCTCTGGTTATGGAGATAATGAGCTTGGCACTTGAGGGCGAACTCGGGGAAATGGTGGATCTAGAGGAAAAGGTAAAGAGGAAGGTTGGACTCCCAAAGCCCAATTTCATTGCTTTTATCTAAGAAAACCTCCTTAAGCCATGACTACAAATCCGCAAATTCGAATTCGCACCTGGTGTCTGCAATCAAATGATCTTTGTCGGCTAGGGGGATCTTGTTGAGATCGACAGGAGGCCGGAGGAAAGGATTTTCCTCAGCTTCTGTCCTTTTTAATTTTGGCGCCATCGCTATGAAAATACCTGCAAGTCAAACAATCATTAGCGAGGATGATAGTGGCTTTGGACAGTTGACTGGAACAGAGAGAAAACGGGGAAACTGTGCTCTGGTGCGACGGGAAAAGATATTCTCTGGTGAGACGACACAGTAAGAAATGGGAGAATGAAGGGAAACAATAGTTTTGAGAAAACAGATACCCGTTGGGTGCAAGGGACAGATCAACAAGCTAACGGATAAGTTATCCAGTAATAAATTGCCAACGAGTCTTTTGGAGCGTGATATGGCAGGTAGCAATGAATGTCGAATACGACTGGATGATGTGGTGGGTGTTGATTGGGGAGTAACTCTGGTGAAGGGACTTGTAACGGGTGAAAGGACTGACAGTGTAATGAGGTGTGGTCTTTATGGGAGAACGTGGAAAATGACATCATGGGTTGACAGGATATGTTAGACTGTGGGAGGTGGTGGGAGTCTGAACCAATGCATTCCTTCCATGTAGAGGAAAAGGGGCCCGCCAGAAAACAATCCATTCTAGACCCCTCCCCCTTCATTAAAAACAGATCACTCGGGGGGGTCCGAAAACTACCACCAGCCGTCCATCGGCGTGCTTGCCTCTGGACCATAGATCTATGCGTGGTGTTTAAACAACATTTCAGACCCCCCCCCTTACCGTTAAAAGAAGAACAGTCGGGGGGGTCCAGAATTCAATCTCATCCATTGATGAAAGCGCTAGTGCCTTAGCCATTCAAATGTGTGCCTTTGTTATCTCCGATTATGGACCCCCCCCATCGTTAAAGGTAGAACAATCGCGAGGGTCCGGAAAATATCGCCAATCGTAGATCTAAGCATCGGCCTCTCAGTCGTTCATCTGTGCACTATTTTTAATCTATGAGCGCAAAATCATATATGTTCTGAAAACTTAGGATAAGTGTATTATGTGGGTTTTCCCAAGCTTTCCCTGTTTTTATCACCATTGATGAGAAGGAAGGCATTATTCCCTCTAAATGTGTGAATTATGTAAGGTCCCTTCCATAAACTGTCGAATTTTCCATGCTTCCCCTTATCTTCATTTCGGGCATCCCATCTCAGAACCAAGTCACCTAGTTCAAAGTCATCTTCTTTAGTTCTTTTGTCGAAAATATTTTTAATGCTCTCCTAGACAACCTGAGTTTTGTTGTACACTTCTTCTCTGGATTGCTACAAATGGATCATCTGGCTTATCCTTCTTTGGGAATAATTTGGCTCGGCTTGCATCTCTTGCAGTAGTTTCATGACAGGAAACCCTAAGGAGGTAGGAAAAACTACTTCAATGCCATAGACCAAATGATATGGAGACATACCAATTGACGTCTTGGTGGTCAGTCTATCGGCCCATAGTTCAAAAACCAACTTTTCATGCCATGACTTTTTGTTTTCTTGCAATGTCTTCTTGATAATGTTCACCAGGGTTTTATTGGATGACTCTGCCAGCCTGTTTCCCTGAGGGTAATAGGTTGTGGAATGCCCCAAACCGATATGATATTGGTTGAAAAAATATATGAGCTTCTTAGATCGAAAAGCAGCTGCATTGTCAGTTACAATCTTTCTAGGACAACCAAAATGAGACAAGATATTATTTTCTAGAAATTTGATAATGACAGAGTCAGTAGCTTGCCTGCTGGGTACGGCTTTGATCCGTTTTGTGAAATAGTTAGTAGCAGTGAGAATCCACCTGTGTTGGCCCGAAGAGGGGGGGTGTATTTCTCTAATAAAGTCTAATCCCCATTGTTGGAAAGGAGCTTCAACAGAGATTGGTTTCAGGGGCAAAGGGAGGAGTTTCCTTTTGCCCTCGAACACATGACATTTATGACACGAAGTCACTTTCTGATGCACATCAACGAATAGTGTAGGCCAATAGAATTCGGCTCTGAGAATTTTATTAGCTGTGGTCTTCCAGCTCAAATGACCGCCACAGTCTCCTGCATGAAAATCTTGCAATACTTTGTCAGCTTCATATTTTAACAGACAATTTAACAAAATACCTCTAGGATCTTTCCAATATAGATTGCCTTCTAGAATGAAAAATTTTAATGCTTTCAATTTCAAAAACCTAGCTTTAGTTTTGGTTAGACTGGGGGGAGCTTGTAAGTTATGCAAAACAAAAATCAGGTCTGCATACCATGGAGAGTTCAGAAAAACCTCTTTCACGCTTGGAGTCACCTGGTCTCCCTGTTCATCTACTGCAGCTAAGAAATTAATATCAAGAGCATGGAAATTGGATTCAACCATTAACTTTGCCAGACCTTGACCTTTAATCAGTTTAGTAGGATTAATCTCTATGTCATACTCCAGAATGATAGCAATCCATTTTCCTCTTCTTCCATCTGGATTGTCCTGGGTTAAAATGCTCTTTACTACTGTGTTTGGAACATATGCAATGGTGTGGGAATGGAGAATATATACTCTAAAATCTTTTATAGCCTTTACCAGGGCAAAAGCTTGTTTCTCCATTATTTTATAATTCAAAGCAACATCTCTTAAAGATTTACTGAAAAAATCTATGGGTTGTTCATACCCTTCACTGTTTTTCTGTAGTAATACTGTTGCAATGGTATGTTCATAAGAGAAAGAAAAAAGGTAAAAATCCTTGGTGAACTCAGGACTAATCAAGTCAGGAGCCTGTGTGAGTGCATGTTTAACTTGTTCAAACGAATGCTTGGATTCAGAGTCTCATTTTATTTTTGTGTCCTTTTTTAACATGTTGGTGATGTTCTTGAGAAGATCAGCCAGGTTAGGTATGAATCTTCTCAGAAAGTTTATTTTTCCAATGAAAGATTGTAATTCTTTAATATTCCTTGGGTGTTCTAGTTTCTGAATGGCTTCTATTCTGCTGGGATCTATCTTAATACCATCCTTAGAGATTATGTGCCCCAACAGTTTTCCTTCCTCTAATCCAAAAAGGATTTTCTTAGGATTCAGAGAAATCCCAAATTTCCTGCATTTCTCAAACACTCATCTGAGATGTCGTAAGTGCTCATCATCGGATTGGGAATAAACAGTCACATCGTCCAGGTAAATGAAAATAATTTTTCCAAGTTCTTCCACAAAAGCGATGTCCATCGCTCTCTGGAAAGTGGCCCTAGCGTTCATCAACCCAAAAGGCATTTTCACGTACATGAAGGTACCCCAAGGTGTAGTGAAGGCTATCTTCTCTTGGTCATTTGGGTGAACGAGAACTTGGTTATAGCCTAAGAAAAAATCCATTAAGGAGATTCAGCTGGATCTAACTACCTTTTGTAATATGTGGTCCATTTTTGGCAATGGGTAGTTGTCTTTGAGAGAAACCTTATTCAGGTTTCGAAAATCGATACAAAGCCTGATTTCCCCAGATTTCTTTCAGGTTGGGACCATATTTGAAACCCATTTGGAAAATCATAAGGGAACTATAATTTTAGCATCATACATCTTTTTTATTTCTTTTTCTATCAGGGGAAGTAACTTGGGATTGATTCTCCTAAGTTTCCGTCTGAAAGGTTTTTGATCTTCTTTATTCGGGATCCTATGTTGTATGATGCTTGTGTCATAAGACTTCAAATATTTGTAACCCCAAGCAAAAACGACCAAATATTCCTTGAAAATTTCAATGTATTTGAGTTTCTGCTCAGTGGGTAAGGATTTGGAAAGTTTTACTATCCTAGGTTTCTCTTTTGTCCCTATGTTATAGTATTCAACCTCTTTCCCACTGGCTTCAATTTTAGGTTTTTTAGCTACATCATTAAAATCAAATAAGTCTTCTAACGTAACTAAACCCCTAGGAAAAACATTACTCTTTAAGTGCAAAAGATCAGACTCTATCTCATCTTCACCTAACTCTTATGAATCTACTTTATTTACACTGTCATTTCCAAAATTGGATTTATTCACATTTTCATCATCATTTTCTAATTCTATGTTTGTACACTCGAAATTGTTTTTACATTTTAGAAAATCTTCAATTTGGTCATTGTTCCCAAATACCTGCCAGTAACTGATGTTGTCCAGGACAGTCAATTTTCACTTCACCTCCACCATGTATGGGCAAGTGGAATGAAAAGGTATCTTTCACGTAGCTGCTGACGTAGCTAACCCATCTGCTAAAATATTCTGTCCCCTGGGCATCACCTACAAATAAACTTCAGTGAAACATTTAAGGGCATCCAAAACATCATTTCTATAACCTCTAAGACTGGGATGTTTTGCTACGTACTCACCTTTAATTTGTCTGATAATTAATTCAGAATCGCCTCTTACCATGATTTGATTGGCACCAACCTTCTTTAGTAGTTTCAGACTGAGCATCAAAGCTTTGTACTCTGCTATGTTGTTAGTGAATTGAAAATTCAGTTTGTAAGAATGTTTTTCTGAATACCTGGATTTGTGATTGTGCAACCAAACTCCTACTCCAACTCCTTCTTTGCTTACAACTCCATCGAAATCCATGCTCCATAAATTTGCTAGCAATGCTTCGCTTATTACGAGTTTCTTCCACTTTGCCTCAATGATTTCTTGGTCTTCGTTTAGGTCAAATGTATCTTCTTCCAGCTGAGAAATGTGTTCTCCCATATCACCATTGTTATATAGGATAAAGGAATCTAGATTAGAGTGTGCAGAGTACAGAGGATAGTCATGTGTTTTTTCTTGGCTGTTAATCATATATTTCATCAACGTCTCTCTGTACAGTCTTCTCTGTTGTCTGAATACTGGGATGGTGGCATATGACATATCCAACTGCAAAGTACCTTTCAACTTAGCTCCCCATGACCTGGATAGAAACATACCATATTTTGGGGGAATGTTCGTGACCACAACATCCATAACCATGCTTTTTGTTGGAATCTGAACCAGAGTGATACATAAGTCCTTGATCAATCCGATACATCTGACTTTGTTGGAGTCAAAAGAGTGTAAGTCCTCGATCAATCCAATACATCTAACTTTGCTGGAGTCAAAAGAGTGTAAGTCCTTGTAAGGTCTGGTGACCTCAAGTCCCAGTTTTTCCATCACTGATTTAGGCATCAGGTTATGGGAAGCACCCGAATCTAACATAGCATTGTGCAAAATCAGGTCGTGTATATTAAGGCTGATGTAAAAAGGAGCGACAGCGCCAATATCAGTTTGACCATCAACTTCAGGGCCAAACAGGAGTTCAGGTTGATCATCGGTAAGATTTACCGTGTCCGAATGAGTCGTCGATCCAACAGTTAAAGCCTTCGTGCCTATATCAGGTTCAATGCTCAGCGCTTTGATCACCTGTGATCGGTAAGCATCTTTACTCATCAACTCGGAAAGGGGAATGGGAATTTTAAATTTGGCTAATTCCCCTTTGAGGATGAAAGGGGTATATGCTCTGCTTTGGCTCAGCAATTCTGATTTGTCCACCATAGTCTTCTGAGCAGGGGTACTTGGTTGGTTGGTTGATGAAACCTCAGTCTGCATTGATCTTTGTAAAATGGTAGGGTTTCTTTTTGATGGAGCTTCAACATTACCTTTCTCAGGGATCTTCTTGGTTGAAGGCTCATGGGATTTATTGGTTTCGACTATTTTCTTCGTTTTGGTTACCTTTTTTGGGGAATTCTCATCAGTCTTTTTACTTCGCAGATTGTACTGCATGTGTACCTCCATAATGGAATTTTCAAACGCCTGTTGTTTGGTCTCTTTGGCTTCCTCACTCATCTTTGTTTGAGAAAAAAGGAAAAGTTCTTGCTCTTCTTGAGTAAGGAAAATGGCTTCGTTATGATGAATTCCCATGAGGTTTATGTGTGTGTCTTCTAATTCTTCAATTACCTCCTCACCCTCGTCGGCATAATTTTCCTGTAGGAGTGGTCTGATCTATTGATTAGGACCCCTCTGTTCTCTTTGATCCCTGGGATCTCTCTGCCTGATTTGAGGAGGATTTCTTCTGAAGTTAGGATTCTGAATTTGTGGAGCAGGTTGGTTTTCTCTAGGGGGATTTCTTTCAGTTACAGTAAGTCTCTCCATCATCCTCTCCACTGCCCTAGCTAAGGAATCTAGTTTGGCATTAGAAGAATATGTGTAAGGTTCCTCTTTAATCGTGACTCTTCTCTCCATCCTCTGTCGTGCTCTTTTAGCTAACAGGTTAGCCTCTACACTTATCGTGCTTTTCTACATGTCCTCCAAGGTGGTAGAGTTTCTTTCCCTTAATTGATATGACATATCAGTGTCGAAACCATTAGGTAATTTTATCAGTGCCAAACCTTGCAGGGGTTTAATATCAGCTAGAATCGCATTATACAAATTGTTGAAATGGGTGCAGTAGTCTTGTATTGTCTCTCCTTGATTCCTTCTGATGTTTTCGTATTCTGACAAGATCTGGAGAGGGTTTTTCTTTACCTCCCATCTGTCTAGAAAAATTCTCTGAAATGCAGTAAGGTCAACCACTGAAGCAACACGTAATCCTTTATACCATTTCTTAATGTCCCCAGTCAGACTCTGCACAAAAATTCTCATTTGAACGTCAACTTCATCCACTTCCTGTAAGTCAAAATAGTCATTCATTTTATCAACGTGTTGTTGTGCATTCAAGGGCCCTATACCATCGAACTGTGGGAGTCTCATTTTATAATCCTAGTGCATGTCGTGTAAAGGTGCAACCAACACCAAGGGAGCATATCTGGCCACCATGATAGGTGGAGGGGGTGGGACAACAACCTGAATGATGGGTGGGGCAGTGGTAGAAAATGAGGAGGATGAGGGGCTAGCCAACACAGAGTGAGCAATTTGAGGTTTTGTAGTGGGAGATAGTACTTCAGGGGTCCGGGGTTGTAGGAAGGATGGATCTAAAATGGTTTTAGTCACAAAGCTATCAGATTTCGTTCTAAACAAGATTTGTTCAAAGATTGTGTCGAAGTCAAGATCTTGAAGGACAACAAGTTCCTTTGGAAGAGAAGGGGACCTGTGAAGGGGACTATGACTCCTTGAACCTTCTGCAATGGTTTTATTTATAAGTAACTGTTATGGATTATCAGTTGCTATAGCAGGTTTCGGGTCTGGGTGGGATCGAGTATAAGCCCTTT
Organism: Picea engelmannii; assembly: GCA_009831015.1. Classification (NCBI taxonomy): domain Eukaryota; kingdom Viridiplantae; phylum Streptophyta; class Pinopsida; order Pinales; family Pinaceae; genus Picea; species Picea engelmannii. The sequence continues at coordinate 22,334 of WSFP011419975.1, forward strand.
TAGGAGCCATATTTTTTAATTTTATATATTTTAATTTTTTATGAATTTGAAATTACTATGTACAAGTATTTAACAACCTCTGAACATTATTTCTTTATCAGAGTTATAATTTTTTTTTTAGAAACAAAATTTTCTTCTAGGGAAAAAGAAAACGTGGGGTTTAATGTTTGTTCATTCCCCAGTATGGTTTCCACTATGTTAACGCTCTGTAAATTCCTAGAGGTTGTCAGAGAAGAAGAAATTTACTAGAGGTAACTTTATCCAACCACTTCGAAACTAGAATATAGCCCTACCAGCTTCAGAGAGGGATCTCTCTGTAGGATTTAGCGATGTTTTAACTTTAAGATATTAAGCTAGTTAAATCAAATAAGATTGAAATGTTTTTGTTGTTGTTTTTGTTAAGTTGGCTGAAAAGAGTTTACGCTTCCATTGGGCTATGGGGTCTATACTATAAAGGTGGAAATCTAAATAGAAATTAAAAGATTCTTTTCATAGGGCAAGATAATGCATTCATTGGATTCTTTAGTAGTAAAATGATGAATAGTAGAAAAGATGAGAATAATCAATTAAATAAAAGAAGCATTTAAGAATTTCTTCATTGTAATATTAGAAAGATAAACATTAAGATCTTTCAAAGCCAGAAACAGGGTATACAAAGATAAATCCTGCAACATGCACTACTTCAAAAGAATAAATTAGAAAACAATATGATAACCGAGAGAGAAAAACATTTAACATAGAAAAGAATAACATCACCAATGAACAACACACGAGAATCTTGTGAAAC
>ML863198.1:19506-34884 GCA_009831015.1 Picea engelmannii
AAGCCTTTGAAATGACCTGCAAAAGCTTAGTGCAAACATGTATATGGCATAGATAGTTTTCTTAAACAACACTAAGAAGAGATCACTACAATCCTAGGTTATTCAAGATAAAACATAAACTAGCAATGACAACATTCAACTAGATTACCCAAGCAAGACAACTTGAACCCAAGATTTATCACCATAAACAAATTAACAAAAGTGAGCAATATCACCTCATATGAATGGAGTGTAGAAGATAACTATAAACACACCAATGATCCTCCAAAGCTTTTTCTTATTACCAAAGTATGAGAGCAATGAGATGGATAGCAATGTGGCAAGAGCAAGAAGATGGAGTTGTGAAAAATTTCAGCATAATAGTGTTAGCAAAAGATTTGGTGAGAAAAGAGTGAGTGAGAGGTCTCTTAAATAGCTTGAGAAGCTAAAGAGACCCCTCTTGGATCTTCAACACTTGTCAAAGATCCAAAGGATAGGGACAACTCATGGCAAAATCAACCAATGAGGTGAATGGCTTTTAGGGTAGGGGGAAATGGAATGTGTGAAGTGATTAAGGATAAAGCAATGGATGAGGGGGCGAATTAGCAAGTGAGGGAGCCCACGTACCAATTATAAAAGATTTGAACGCTTTCATTCCACTTGTATGAGATGTTTCCAAAGAAATCAAAGATAAAGCGTGGGGGTTAAAGGAGGAAAGGCGTGAGTTAAATCCTACGTGGAGGATAAGGGAGAGGCCCCACGTACCACTTTAAAAGTTTCCAAACTTGAAATTGAATGTTTCCTCATTACGTGAGGTACGTGGGTTTGGGAGTAAAGGGCGTAGAGAGTGGAAGAAGGAGGCTCCACGCACTTCAAATAAGAAACTTCCAAAATTTACGTGGGAAAAAGGGAGGTACAGGAAAAGGCTGCGTGAGGTTGGAGCACGTGAGGAAAGAAATTGAGGGGGACGTTTTAGTTAAAAGAAAAATTCCATTTAACAAATGATTTTTCCATTCTTTAATTTAGGGAAGGCGTGAGGATGAGGTGAGGTAAGGGAGGCCCACGTTTTTTTTTTTAAATGGAAAGAATCATTAATGTATTACGTGGGAGAGGTAGTGAATGAGGATAGGTAGATCGTATGAATGGGGAAGGGTCCCACGTTTTAAATTAAAAGAAACTTAAATGAATTAAGTGGGAGAAGAAGGGGCGTAAGGAATAGAAAGGAGAGAGGCTACGTAAGAGAGGGACGTGGAGTAGGGGCCCACGCACCAACTTTAAGAGTGAATCAATTTAAATGTAAACTTAATTAAATGGGGAGTACGTGAGGGTGAAGTTAGATAAAGGGGGCCACACTTTAATTACAAAGTAAATTATTAAATGTCAAGTGGGAGTGGTACGTATGAGTAAGTGAAGGATTTAAAATTTATTTTGTTAAAAGGTGGGTAAAGGGGATCCATAACTCATATACATGAGTTATTAAACTTAATAATGAACTATCATAAGTTCATGTGGGAAAAAGAAAGAAAGTTAAAAAAGGGAATTTAATTAAATATAATTTTAATTAAATGTGGGTTTTAGAAAAGGTAGGTCATGAAATTAATTAAAATTTAATTTTAATTAATGGGGGTTCTAAAAAGGTGGGTTAAGGGTAGGAATAGGTTAGGGAAAGGTTAGGTGGGGTATCTAATCACTACTGCCATCTTTCCACCTTACACTCACTCCAAACTCAAAATTTACAATGTTTTTATGACATTTTAATAATGTCATCTTAGCAATTAAAATTGTTGTTTTTGCCCTAACTGACTCTAAGTGGACTAAGACATAGCAAACTTAGTCCGACTGAGCTGAAACTTGGTCAGTGGGTGTAGGGAGTGCTATTCCATTCATTTTGAGCACAGATACCCCTATCTTTCTCCCAAAGACGAAGTTTTTACATTGTTTAGCTCAAAAAATAATTAATTAATTAAATTTTAAATAATTTAATTAATTAAAAAAAAAAAAAACTACTCTAGACTCGGCGGAATTCCGCGAAACTTCAGACATTGCCTGGCATGGTCATTTACAATATTCCTAAAAGGTCACCGAATGAATGAAACCACCAGAGCGCCTTCCACCACTTTGGAGGAAGCCTGGGAGGGAAAAACTCAAGGGAAGTCGGCCAGGAGCTTGTCTAGTCGACAACCTGAGAATAAAAAACCCTCGATGAAAGGAACTCCCCTGATGGATCACCCAAGGTACCTGACCTAACTATGATCCATGCAGACATTATTACATTATATACCCACGCAGGGGTGCGGAAATTCCGTTTACAAAAATTTAAGTGCTGGGATATAAGATACCCAGTAGAACCATCTCTGTCTTCAACATAGATAAACCTTCATGATAATGAGTTGACCCCTGTGCTGAATAGGCGGTCAACAGGTAACATTTCCAACACTGGTCACCACGCCAGGGCAGTGTCCCCTAATTAGCTTCTTGAAAGAAAAAAAGATAAAGAATAAAGATAAAAGGCATGAATGGGCTTGGAAACATTTGCATCCAGGACAGGGGCAACTCACCTTCTACAAAGGCACCCACAGGTAAGCCTTGCATTTCCTTGCTATCACTACACCCCTTGTCAGGACATCCCTTATCCACCTCATCCACTAACATGACTTAGATTTGATTTCACCCGGAGATATCCCACATCTAGTTAGCACTAACCCAATGGGACACCCTGTCACTTCCTCCAAAATTTGCTTGCAAATTTGTATAATGTCTTTGAGCATTTGACTGAGTAAGAAGGGTTTTATGCACATGTTTAATAAAATTGATGATTGGATGTGATTGACATTGCTATGATCCCTGTGACTTATGAGCCCATGGAGGGCGTATCTGTTGATGTGCAGGATCATGCCCGGCGGACAGGTACCATATTGGACAGGTACACATCGGGAGATGATTAGTTCGGACCTCCATGGGGCTAAGAGCCCACCAAATGGATGCTGAGACCCCAGCAGGGGGAGAGACAGGACAAATGGTTTGCACCAGGGAAGAGGAGGGCGTTCAACCAGACGCAGTTGAGCAGACTTGTAACCAAGGGTGTTGTGCCTTTTCCACTAGGACGTTGGCCTTGGAAGGCCCACGATGTCACCCAGGACCTCTGATGACGTCATGCAACGATATGGGAGTTTTGGGAGACAATTGTGGCATGATTGGCACATGTGGCAGCTTCCAGAGGCCCAAGGAGGGCTAACGTTTTTCTCTAGGAGGCCACATTGCCCTAGAAAGGGCTAACGTCACCCTAAAAGGGCATGACGTCCTCATTATTTTCTTGATTAGGGTTTCATTATGACATTTTAATGTAAAACAGTATTATTTTGTATTTTGGCCTTGTCGGCCTTTTGGTGACCTAAATTTTAATTAAGGTCATTGCTATTGTATAAATAGAGAGCTAAAACTCTCTTATTATCATCATATTTCTCTCACACTTGTGTGGGGTCTAAAATATGCGCCCTCCTTTAGGGTTTTTGGCTGAAATATTGATGCGCACTTGTTGAAGGAGGCTTTTCTTGGCTATTTTCTGCATTTTCTTGGTGGAAGGTTTACAACTAGGGTTTGGCTTAATGAATGCTTGGTAAATGTAAGTGAATTTCTACAATCTTTCTTTATTTGAATGGTTATGATATCTTTTACTTGAATTTTAATGAAATTTGTTGGATTAAACCCTAGGGAATAAGCACATGTTGGTGTCCTTGTTTCAAGTCCCTACTAAGTTATGCTAAGAGATATCTTCTTTGCTGAAGATAAATGTTAAAGCCTTGACATAGAAACACTCTACCATTCACTCTTCAAGCTAGCCATTTTTACTTTCCCCTTTGAGCTAAAGGAGGAACACGCACTAAGGCCAAGGTTTACTACACCTTAGGGTTGATACGTTGAAGCCTTGCCTTAACAACACTTCAACCATCATATCCCTATTGTCTTTGGCCCTATCACTATCATTTCGGCCCTTCAACTTTTGCAGCAAGTTTGACTCCATTTTCCCTAATAACGCACTAATCTAAGACCTTGTACTTGAGTGCTTTTGATCACAACTTCCAAATACTCTTGAACAATCATTAACATCTTCTAACCCTAGCGTAGATTAACTTAGTAACCCTAATGTTGTTGTTATCCATTTGAGTTATACTTATACTTCGCAACATTTAATCCTTTATTTGAGCAAATTGAAGATTGGCTAGTCATTGCCTCTAATGAATGTTGGTATTTGACATTGATGATAAATTGTTATTGCTCATTGTGAAGCTTCTATAGCACTTATTGTGAAGTAATATATTGTAATCATTGCTATTGGTCATCATTGATTTTCTTCATCAATATTGTCTATCAATTGCTTTATATCAGAAAGTCCTTGATTATATGAAGTACTAACCAGCAAGTGATCTTGCACATATATAGTTTTCTTGTTGCTTTGTTCAGGGTAGGTACAATTCTGGTCATCTTTATATCCATCTTTATTGGTTGTTTAGCCGGACTTTCTGATCGGTGGTGACTTGTGAGGGGGGAAAACTTTACTTAGCCATAAGCCTTTGCCTTCTCAAAACCCCAGGTCACCGGGGACGTCTCCCTTGGGCCTACCACCCTAAACAGAAAGAGCTATCCTATCAAGGTGACAGTGGTAGGATAGTCTCAAGTTTTGCCAGTTTGCCTTTCTTTCACCTAGACTTACTTCTAAGTACAAATTGCATGATAACATGCCATAAAAGACCTGTCTAGGCTTGACAAACTCTGCAAGAGGCAGAGAGACATGTAGCTGATGGAAGTGTCGAGAAATACAAAATGAGATTTGTAGTCAGAGGATTCTCACAAGTAGAGGGAGTGAACTATGATGAGACATATTGATCCAGTAACTCGATGCACTTCCATCTGTATTATCATCCATGAGTTGAAAACTACATCGGATGGATGTAAAGACATCCTTTCTCAATGGTTGAAGAAATCCCTCTATGGACTAAAGCAGACACCTCGTGCTTGGTACGAGAAGATGGATGGTTTCTTGATGAGTTTGGGTTTCAGCAAGTGTTGCTAATCCAAACCTATAATATTACATTGTTGGTGATGAGAGCCTGATTTTGGTGACTTATTAAGGAAAGCCTTGTTGTTGGATACAAGCAAGCTTTGACTTCTTATTTCAAGATGAAGGATCTGGGTATGATTCACTAATTCTTGAGACAAGAAGTATGACAGAGAACCGATGAGATTTTCCTGAGTCAAGGAAAATATATAGTGGGGATATTAAAGAAGTTCAGTATGACATAATGCAAATCCATGCCTACACCGATGGTGATGGATTTGAAGAAAATGAATGATGATGATTCAGATGAGATTGATCCACAACTGATTGGATCACTGATGTATATGGTTAACACTAGAGTCGATATATGCTATGCAATGAATGTACTTAGCCAATTCATGAGTCAACCGAGATAGACTCACTGGATAGCAGCGAAACATGTATTGATATATCTACAAGGCATAGTTGGATATGGCCTGAGATATGCCTCCAGTGTAGACTTGAGCTTGCAGGGATATCCCAATTGGGCAGAGAGCGCAGTGGATCGGAAGAGCATGTTCGGTTGTTGTTTTACCATGGGGTCTGCCATGGTCCTGGTGCAGCAGGAAATAAAGCTCTGTGACCTTGAGTACCACAAAAGCAGAGTATATAGCATTGAGTGTGGCAGTCCGCAAAGTAGTGTGGCTTCGCAAGCTTCTGAAAAACTTATTTGATCATGAGACGGATCCTATTACTCATTGTAATAACCAGAGCTATGTGAAGCTCTCTGAGAACCATGTGTTTCATGATAGATTGAAACACGTTAAGATAAAATGTCATTATATCAGAAGACATGGTGCAAAGGAAAGAAGTACACGTGCAATACCCTCCTACACATGAGAAGATTGCAGATATCTTCACCAAACTGCTTGCCAAGATGAAGTTTGAGTACTTTCATGAGAGACTTGGCCTAGTGAAGATTACCTCCCTAGCTAAGAGGGAGTGTTGATGATTATTGTGAAAACGAAGTTCGAGTACTTCCATGAGAGACTTGGCCTAGTGGAGAATGCCTCTCTAGTTGAGAGGGAGTGTTGATGATTACAGTTGCGTGAGACATCCTCCAGGACACAGACTGAGTGAGTCGTCCTGTGAGGGAGCCCATGAATTGGGTATGCCCATGAGATCGGTGTGTTGTTCCTCTTTGAGATGGAGATGGAACGTTGTGTCCCTAGGGTAAGGAAGCCCATGAGCTAGGTGTGTGGTTCATCTCTGAGACGGAGATGGAATGTTGTGCGCCCATGTGGGGTGAGGAAACCCATGAGCTGGGTGTGTGGTTCCTCTCTGAGACAAAGATGGAATGTTGTGTGCTCCTGTGGGTGAGGAAGCTCATGAGTTGGGTGTGTCGTTCTCTTTGAGACAGAGATGAAATGATGTATTGGTCTCCTCTATGCAGAGAGTTAAGATGATGTGATTCTCTAGATGGTTCTCCTGTGAGACGCAATGAGAAAGCGATCTGCTAAGTTGGACGTGCCTGTGGATGAGCATAGGTGAACGTGATCCTAGTGGATGAGCACGAGTGAGTGTGATTCTCTTGTGAGACATAGTGAGAAAGAGCTCTGCTGAGTTGGATGTGCCTGTGACTAAGCAGAGGTGAACGTGATCCTAGTGGTTGAACACTAGTGAGTGTGATTCTCCTATGAGACGCAGTGAGACAAAGATGTGGACATACCTGTGGCTAAGCAGAGATGGATGTGCCCCTAGTGGCTGAGCACTAGTGGGTGTATGAGATCCCTTGCTATATTGTCCAAGAGTCAAACTTACCTGTAACCCTATTTGTGATGTAAAGGGTACAGGTCGACCACACCATAAAGTAAAAGATAATTAATGTAAAAGATAATTGATATGGTAATTATTAATTATATTTTGAGTTATTGAGGTCAGCCCTATTGTTCCAATAGACACATCATTTGATGTGATAAGTCTTATATAAATAAAGGTGAATCCCCATTGAGGAACACACTTAACATTGTGTCATCTCATGATTTCAGAAGTTGTGGTCTGAAATTATGAGAATTACAGCACCCTCTTGTGTGCTAGGTTTGGTGATGGTGTGGGAGGTCTTTCTCTTGAGAATATAGCAAAGGATTGGTTGGGTTTTCTTCCCTTGTTGAGAAGGGTTTCCTAGGATCCTTCTTGTGTTCTTGTGCATGGTTATTCTTCTTGTGATCTTGGTTCGCTGCAGTGGTTATGGTTCAGTTTATGCTAAACAGTAAGAAAATTAAAAATACATCAGCTAAACACTAGTGATTCCACCATCGGAATCGGTTGATATGTATCTCAAATTGATCACCCTGGCCTACTGTGAAATTGGTCGGAAGGGTTTCCCTGGATCTGATCTGATGATCGCTCGGGAACCCCAAATGTGTCCTCCCTAAGTGTCGCACTCCCAATGTCTGGAAAATGCGCTCCAGATGATTCCTTCATCGAAATCTAACGAGAAACCAGGCAAAATATGCACCTGGCCTTCATCTCAGCTAGGTCAGAGGAGAATCTCTGAACTCTCCCTAAATAGGACAAGTCGATCCACTAAACCTCAAAAGTTGTGCCCTCTCCCTGAACAAGTGCGCCCTTGTTGTTGAAGACTGATGGAAGACCTGTGTGACCTCCCCGGTGACTAGGTTGTGTCTCTCAACACCGAAGTCAACCACTGGTGTATTCCTCCTGGAATCCACTGAACTATCTCTCCTGAGATGCGCCTCTCTCCTTAATGACAAGTCAAAATCTGCATAATATGAATTAGGTCGCTTTACCTTCTCTTAGAGCTGCTCGATACCCTAATTCGTTGTTGACTCTATTTTTAGCTCCCCTGCTCTATTTTTAGCTCAAGTTGGCTTAAAAGCGCTTTTAGCCACTTTTAGCTCAATGTCACTTTCAAATTATAACACCATTGGTTGGAGTGACCTCTAGTGACCCTGTTTACCCCTTTCTAACCCTGGCTATAGTCTAACGGGGTTGTTTAGACCATTAAGCCTCCTCTCTGGAGCTCCTATTTGGAAAGGGACATTATAGTCCTCCCTTCCTGAAATTGCTTGTCCTCAAGCAATACCAATCTAGGGTGTTGCAACACCTGCTTGCTCTCCCAAGTAGCATCCTCTACTGGAAGCCTCTCTATCTAATCAAATAATATTTGATGATCCTTCTCCTCAGTTTCCGCTCTCAGAACTCTAGTACCTCCTCTGGAACCAACTCCAGTTGTCCCTCCTCATCCAATGGGGGAAGCTCCATTGATGTGTTGATGAATTGTCCCATCGTCTTCTTGAGGCAAGATACGTGGAACACATTGTGAATCTTGCTCCCCTCTGTAATCTCTAGCTCATAAGAAACCTTGCCTACTCGACGCATGATCTTGTAAGGTCCATAAAATCTGGGCTTGAGCTTCTCGGCCCCCCTCTTCTTCAGAGATGACTGTTTGTAAGGTTGGAATCTCAAGAAAACCAAATCCCCAACCTCAAAGTTGTGCTCTATCCTGTGTATGTCCACGCTCATCTTTTGTCGATTCTGTGTTGTCTGCAGGTTCTCTTTTAGCAATTTGAGAATCTCATGACTCTCTGTGATCCAATCCTTGGCCTTGGGAGCTCTGCTCTCCTCGGAAACCAAGTCTATCAAAGTGGGAGCATCATACCCGTACAATGCTCGGAAGGGTTTCATACCAATGGACATGTGGAAAGTGGTGTTGTAACAATGCTCTCCTAAATGTAGCCACCTGACCCATGTTTTTCGCTGTCCACCCACATAGTTCCTCAAATACCCTTCAACCCACTTGTTGACAATCTCGGTCTGCCCAACTGTCTGAGGGTGATAGTTGGTGTTGGGTGTCAACTCTGTCCCCACCAATCTAAACAACTCCCTCCAGAATGTCCCAATAAACCGACTATCCCTGTTGTTGATGATGTTCCTCGACAACCCATGACGTCTGAAGACCTCTCTGAAGAATAACTTGGCTACCTGAACTACGTTGTACTCTGTCGGTATGGCATAGAAGTGAGCAAACTTGGTCAATCTGTCGACCACTACATAGATGCAGTCCTTACCCTGGACCTTGGGTAGGCCTGTGATGAAGTCCATCGATATGCTTTCCCATTTCTACTCTGGAATGGGAAGTGACTGAAGTAGCCCTGCTGGAAGCATATGCTCTGACTTGTTTTGCTGACAAGTCACACACTCACTGATGTACCGCATAATGTCCTGTTTGAGGCCCTTCCATGAGAACCTCTCACTGATCTACCTGCAGGTTTTGAAAAACCCTGATGGCCTCCTAGTGGTGAATCATGAACTGCTGTGAGGATCTTCTTCTTGAGCCCTGAATTTGGTACTAAGTAGACTTTGTCCTTGTAGAATATGACATCGTCAGTGACCCTGTACCTGTCATCTTGAATCTGTCCATCTAGTACCTCACAAGCGAACTTGTTCTTGGAATATTCCACTAACAAATGGGATTTCCAATCTGCTGACATCTCCATCAAAGAATATGATGCAGGTCTCCTAGATAGCGCATCGGCCACAATGTTCTTCTTCCCCTTGATGTACTCTATGTTGAAGTCGAATGCCTATACCTTCATCACCCATTTCTATTGGCGCTCACTGAGGTCCTTCTACTCAAGGAAATACTTCAAGCTGTTGTGATCTGTTTTGACCACGAATTTACTGCCCACCAAATATTGCCTAAATTTAGTCGAGGCATGCATGATTGCCAGCATCTCCTTGTCATAGATGGAGTACAACCTCTCGGGATGACTGAGCTTCCTTCTCTCAAATGCAATGGGGTGTCCTCCTTGCATCAAAACTGCCTCAATGCCCTCGTCGGATGCATCACACTCTAATACAAATGGCAGAGTGAAGTCTAGTAATTCTAACACTAGGCATGTGCCCATGACTTCCTTCATGTGATCAAAAGCTTTTTGTGACTCATCGGTCCAGACGAAAGCCCCATGCTTGATGAGATCCATCAGTGGTGCTCCCAGCTGAGAAAACCCCCTAACAAACTGCTTGTAATAGTTGCATAACCCGAAGAAGTTCCTCAACTCTGTCACATTCTTGGGCGTTGGCCAATCCAGAATGGCCCTGATCTTCTCCTGGTGTACCTGTACCCCCTGTGCACTAATGATGTGACCCAAGTAAAGTAGCTCGGTCATACCGAACTCACACTTAGACTCTTTGGCATATAGTGATTGGGCCTCCATGATGCTCAATACCTCATCCAAGTGCCTCATATGCTCCTGCCATGTCTTGGTGTAGATCAAAATGTCGTCGAAGAAAACCAAGACTGATTTTCTCAACTGATCCCTGAATATGTGGTTCATGCAAGAATGAAATGTAGCCGGTGCGTTGGTTAGCCCAAATGGCATAACCAGAAACTCGAAATGTCCAAAGTGACCGAAATGTCATCTTCTCTATGTCCTGCTCTCGGATGTTGATCTAATGATACCCAGAGCATAGATCAATCTTCGAGAAGAAAATTGCCCCATGCAGTTCATCCATCAATTCGTCAATGCAAGGGATAGGATATTGGTTCTTGATGGTTTTCTTGTTCAAGGCCTGGTAATCAATGCAAATCCTCATGGTACCATCCTTCTTCAGAACTAAGACAACTGAAGAAGTGAATAGACTACTGCTAGGTCTGATGTGTCCCATCGCTAGAAATTCCTTAATTGCTTTCTCTATCTCATCCTTGAACCTCCTAGGATGACGATAGGGGGGTGTGATCATAGGTTTGGCCCCCTCCTCCAACTCAATGGTGTGCTCAAACCCCCTGTTAAGTGGTCTACATGGTGGAATCGACCCAAAAACCTGTTGATGTCGTCCCAACAAGTCATTGATCTTTGTATGACACTGTTGTTGACCCTCTGAATCCTTCCGCGTAGTGATCAAGCACTCTGCGGCATATGCTACCTCCCCATGTTTGAATATCCTCTCCATCCTCTTGGCCGAAACTGTCATGGGTGCTCCTGTTGACATGCCTCTCAAAACAACCCTCTTCCCGTCATTGTCTCTAAACCCCATCTCCAAGGTTTGGTAATTGGTGGTGATTTCTCCCAAGGTGATCATCCACTGGACTCCCAATACCACATCTATGTCAGATAGGTCAACCACATAAAATGTGTCTCTCATTGTGTAGTTGCCTAACTTAATCTCCAAGTCTGGAACTTTGTCTAGACACTCCACTGTATGGCCATCTGCTACTGCAACATCAAACCCCTCAAACTCCTGTGTCCGAAGTGCCCGTCTCGATACCAATGAAGCATCAATGAAGTTGTGGGTAACCCCACCATCTATCAGGGTGATTGCCCATTGTCTCTGAATAGTCCCTCTGATCCGGAGGGTATCATACCTGGGAACACCAGAAAGGGTCGCTATGACTCCTCCCTTTGCTGGTTTCCGTTTGTTAGCCTGCTCAGGAGGCCATGGAACTACTGGTGGGTGGGTCCCTGCAGGTGTCGGTGGTCTACGGGGAGGTTGCTCCTCTGCCTGTGTGGACTCCTCCTCTGAGCTAGTGGATCCACTATCATGCTCCTCCTCCTCACTGTCCACACTATCTGTTGCCACCTCAATATAATGAATCTCTCCCTTGCCCATGCACCTGTGGCCTGGGACCCAAGGGTCTATGCAGCTGAAGCAAAGCTTCTTCCTCATAAGCTCTTGCCTCGTCTCATCATCCAGCTTCTCCTTACCCTTCCATTCTCTCTGGAATGGCTTCCTGTCTCAGTCCCTCTGTGGTACAAAGGGTTTGGAAAAGGGTTTAGTCTTCGGCACTGAGTCTGCCAAATCTCGAGTGCGTAAGATGGCATCCTGCAAGGTGTGAAGCCTGTATTCCTTCACCCATCCTCTCAAGGGTTCTTTGAGCCCCTCTATGAATAACATGATCAGCCTGGGCTCGGATATATCTGTCACTGCCACTGCCACCCGTTGAAACTCTGTGATGAATGCCTCTGTTGTGCCAGCTTGTCTCAACTGGGCCAGATCCCTGAAATGGATCTGTAGATCCCTTCTGTCAAACCTGTCCTTGAGTCTCTCTGTGAACTCCCTGTAGGAGGTGATGTGACTGTGTCCCAACGTCACCAGTCCATGATGCCACCACTCTGTGCGCCTCACCCTCCAAGTGTAGGGTAGCGAAACTGATGGATTTTGTCTCAATCATCTGATTGAGCTTGTAGTACATGTCTAGCTTTTGTACCCAAGCTCTGGCTGTGCATTTGGACGATCCGTCAAAAGAAGGTATAGTGAGTTTACCAACTTTCCGGATGAAATCAATGTTATGTCCCTATTGTTGTCCTCCTCTCTGAGGCTCTCTGGGGTGGTTCCTGAGTCTGAGTTCACAATACTCGACCAGGGTCATGTCCTGATGGAAGTCACAGCCAAATGTTGCATATTCCCTCCTGTACTTTGCAATGTCCTCCGCCTGAGTGGGCGGCCTCTATGCTATCGGTTGTTGTGCTGCTGCTGGAGTTTCCCTCTGGAAACTAGGGAACAATGGCTTGGGAATCCTACTCAAAGAGGTGTATGTGCGAGTAGGTGACTGGGGTCTACTGCCTACCCCTAATTTCCCCTGTGCTGCATGTGGGGCTTGTGTTCCCACTATAGCCAATCTATCAGCCATCTGTGCCAAAGACTGAGTCATGGCCTGCTGACTGACTACTAGTTTGTTGAGTACCTGCATGAAGGTTGCCTCTGGTTCCATGGGGGCCTTACCACTGCCCTTTGGTCTCTCATATCTGTCTCCTAACATGCTCTCTGCCTCATGCTTAGCCTCACGCTATGCCCTTCTCTCTGCTTCCCTGTGCGCCTCTTCCTCTTCCTCTGAGCTGGGAGGAATAAGGGGAAAATCAGATCTAGGTCTTCCCTCCTTGCGTCTATTGTAAGTGACATATTTGTCACCTACGTGTTCACGGCCCCCTGGGTCCTCTACTGCACTCATTGTCTTTAGTCACAGGCTGGCAGGACTAAAGCTCTGATACCACTGTAGTATCCCAGATTTGGCTACTCTAGGAATCTCTGATAATATGTGTGTATGATTAATGGTTTATAGCATATAAATGAGCATACAAATAACAATTATGACAAAAGACTGCAAAGCTTATATTATGATATCTCTGCAGAGTACAAATGTCGAATGCGGCTGAATAAAATGAATCACTTGGCTAGATCAATGACAAAAGGATCTTATTCGGAATACAATAAGCAAACTAAACGATAATACCCGATAATAGATGAACACTGCGAGATCAGTGGATGATCTGGAGCTATGGCAGCTCACACGGTAACTGTTGCAAGTCCGGAAAGTTTTCCCTGATGGCTAGATCTCTTGGATCGACCTGGAAAATGTCCCAACAGTGTGCCCTGTTGTCCCTCTCATTCCTGGTGACTAATCGGCCCCTCTGCTGGTGTGTCTGGACCCCGAATGGACCCCCATGGGGGAATGTGCCCCTCTGCTACTGGAAAACTGCACCCTAGTGATTCCATCGTCGGAATCGGCTGATGTGTCTCAAACTAATCACCCTGGCCTACTGTGAAATGGGTCGGAAGCGTTTCTCTGGATCTGATCTAATGATCGCTTGGGAACCCCGAATGTGTCCTCCCCAAGTGTCCCACTCCCAATGTCTGGAAAATGCACCCCAGATAATTCCTCCGTCAGAATCTGACAAGAAACCAGGAAAAAGATGCGCCTGGCCTTCCTCTCAACTGGGTCAAAGGGGAATCTCTGAACTCTCCTTGAATGGGACAAGTCGATGCACTAAACCTCCTTGAATGGGACAAGTCGATCCACTAAACCTCCTTAGAAGTTGTGCCCTCTCCCTAAACAAGTGCGCCCTTGCTTCTGAATCCTGTAGAACTGTTGTTGAAGACTGATGGAAGACCCATGTGACCTCCCCGGTGACTAGGGTGTGTCTCTCAACACCGAAATCAGCCACTGGTGTATTCCTCCTGGAATCCACTGAACTATCTCTCCTGAGATGCGCCTCTCTCCACAATGACAAGTCAAAATCTGCATAATATGAATTAGGTCACTTTACCTTCTTTTATAGCTGCCCAAAACCCTAATTCGCTGTTGACTCTATTTTTAGCTCGTTTGTTCTATTTTTAGCTCAAGTTGGCTTAAAAGCGCTTTTAGCCACTTTTAGCTCAATGCCACTTTCAAATTATAACACCCTTGGCTAGAGTGACCTCTAGTAACCTTGTTTACCCCTTTCTGGCCCTGGCTATAGTCTAACGAGGTTGTTTAGACCATTAAGCCTCCTCTCTAGAGCTCCTATTTGGAAAGGGACATTACAATAAATTTCACTTGGAAGAATCCCTGCAGTGTTAGCATTAGAAAAATGGATAGAAAAGAGAGAGAAAACGCACTTAAAAAAACGAATTTAATGACAATAAGAGGTTGAAAACTACTAATAAATGCACAAATTTAGATCACAATACCGAAAAAAGGACCGAAATCTTGATACAAGCACAACAATTCTTTATTAATGTCTTTCCAAAGGGATGATTGCACCACAGAAAACAAGCACAAAAACATGTAGAGTGGCTATCTCCACACAAAGACTAGAAGCTAGAGTGTAGAAGAATGAGAGAGAAAGAGAAGAGAGTGTATGCTGCTGCTGCAAAAGATCCAACCCTGAACACTAAGGAGACCACTCCAATATATAGGAGAGAGGGTGCACTTCCCAATGCAATCATAGGAGGGTGCACATGTGAGTAAAAAAGGAAGGTAAGGCACATGGGATGTAATGAGTGAGAGTGAGGGAATCATGTGCATGAGGAGCAGGCGAATCTAGGGCACACGTGTGAGCTAGGAGTGAGAGTATAGGCACATGGGAGGATAATTAAAGGCTTAAGTGTGTGGGAAAGAGTGAATAGAGGAGTAGTGTGCCCTAAAAGATAGGGAAGGCGCAAGGGAAGAGAGAAACACATGGGAATAATGGGTTAAGTAGGGATGGCGCAAGCTAAAGGAGGTAAGCCAAGGTGGAAGGAGTGAAGTCAACTTATAAAGGGATCCACGCATGAGGAATTAACTATGCGTGTAGGAAGAAGAAAGAGAAGAGGGGTGTGCACGTGTGGGAGAGGAGGAGATCAAGGGTGCATGAGGATAGAAGTATAAGAGGGAGGATGAATGCGCCAAGGTTTTAGAGGAGATGGACACATGGGAGGAAGAAATAGGAGGAAAGATGTGCATGGTAGAAGGAATGATGCACCCTAATTAATAGGGACTAAGGCGCATGTGTGAAGATAAAAGGGAGTTAATGCATGGAAAGTGAAATAGATGATGAGTGAAGTGAGAGAAAGGTAAGTTTGAGTGTTAATTATCTCAAACA
>ML863199.1:0-10600 GCA_009831015.1 Picea engelmannii
GCTAGTATATGAGGAAAAGTTTCATTATATTTAGAACAAGGACAAACTAATTGGCACAATAAATGGATGTATTCTACACTAAACAATATAGATCATTCAATGGCCTAGAATAGACTTCTAGATAATAGCTTACAACTTCTAAGAAACATTGGAAAATTAAAAGCTAGTGCGAACATAATATAATCTTCTTGTACATTCATTGGGATAAATATGACTTGAATGAGAAATGTTGTAAATATGTTTATTGGTGACTTTATAACAATGTATAGTACTTTGGTTAAAGAAATTGAAATGTTGAATAAATATAACCAAGAAAAATGACAAACCTAACTACAATCCTAGAAGAGATCAAAGAAACTAAACGGTTAAGGAAACCTTTGAAATTTGTGCCAAAAGTAGAGCCCTTTTGAAACTTTTGTAGAGTTTAAGTTACCTTAGGAGAAGTAAAAAAGACAAATACAAAACTTCCACTAAGATCTTCTTTAAATCTACCATTATATTTTAACAATCTAATTACAAGTTAAAGGGTTGAGCAACTCACATGGGGTCTCCACTCATTTATCCTATAACGTAGCACCTGCGTTCGTGGGGTGTTAAAGAATACCTCTAATTTCACTATATAATGATAAATACCTCCCAAAATCCTCTTTTTGAACCCCCTCCCAATACATCTTTTTAATAAAAATAACCCTTATTTTAACTATATATCATTTTTTTTTATTATCAAATACCCTATTTTATAGCCCCCAATACCTATAAAACTCCTTGTATCCAACTTCCTCCCCCAATACCAACAATATGATGACTCTCTTTTTCACAATTTTAAAACCCCCTTTATGAATGAACGTGATAAGATATTGGTAAACAATGTGAAGCCCCACGACCACTCAAAGAATGGGTCAATCTCTGTCATATGGTTCTTTACCAATATCTTATCACGTTCATTCATAAAGGGGGTTTTAAAATTGTGAAGCCCTGTGACAACTCAAAAAATGGATCAATATCTGCCATCTAGTTCAAGAAGACAACAAGTTTTCTGATGATAAAATCATAGGGATTATTATTTCCCAATTTAAAGGAATACTTTTTTTAGGCTATCAAAGCTACCAACATTAACAAAAGACAACCCAATGACAGGCAAAAAGCCCCATTGTAAAGCCTTAAATCATTAAAAGATACTATTGTAGCAACATTCATTCTACATAAAGAAATCTCACATGATTGTGATGTCTAAAAATGCTTATGTGAATGTAATTAGTTAGCTTAAAAAGATTTAGTGGGTTCATAGATGACCATGAAATATTATCCCACATGAGAAAGCATGCAAAATGTGAGAAATCATGCAAAATATAATGCAATCAAACAAAATCTTATTACTATTATGCCACATCTCATTCCCCAAAATTCCAACGCATGATGGAAAATAGACAAACTCAGATAGTTGATCAGTTCCCTATAAACATTGTTATAAACCATTTGTGTCTGCATTGAAGCTAACCCCAAAGCGTGTGAAGAGTGTGAATGCTTTTAACATGTAAAAACTTTTGGGAAACCTGAGAAAGAAAATATTTTCTTCTAAAAGAAAAATATTGGTTGAAGAAATTATCTAATAAATATAGAAAACTAGTAAAAACTATGGGAAAAGAGAGACATTTTCAACAAAGGAATAAATTTGGCAAAATAAAATAGATGACAAAGAAAATATTTTCTTCCAAAAGAAAAATATTGGTTGAAGAAATTATCTAATAAATATAGAAAACTAGTAAAAACTATGGGAAAAGAGAGACATTTTCAACAAAGGAAAAAATTTGGCAAAATCAAATAGATAAGTAGTAAGAATTGTTATCTCCATGGAAAAGGAGGACATTTTTCAAAACACTATCCTCAAAAGAAATCAAAAGTTTGAGTTATGTATGTTGATGAATAATTTGGAGAAAATTGGGATTATGTCTCATCAAAGGTTGACAAATTTGGGTTTGATGATGAAGTTTATGAACAAGAGTTCGATGATGAGATTGATGAATGGGAAGTGTAACATCCCCAATTTCAATCCCACAAACTATAATGTAATTGTGTAATTGCGGGTTAGGCTGGTGAGTCATATTGAATTAATATGGCCAAGGGCCAAGCAATGTGATATGCAAGTACTGTATTGTTTTTTTTTTATAAATAAAATGTGAAGCCAATTGCCAGGGAACATAGACATAAATGATGATTAATCCACAAGAAATGATGGGTCTTGAAAAGGGGAATTTTATCCATGAGTTAATTCCCAAATCCTTCTCCCTATTTTTAATGCTTTGAGTCAACCTTCTGATTTTGCTTGAGTGTGGAAGAGCCCAATAATTGAATATCTGTAAGAGGGTGGGTGTAATCAGTCACATCCCATAGTTATTGAGAGTTGAACTAAATTACATTCAATGTGGAGAAAAGTGTTGGTCAAACAAACAACAAAGAGGAGGAAATTCATATGGGAAAGAACAACAATAGATGGAGTCATGTTTTTACATGAGGAAGAAATGCGCTAGAGCTAGAGCATCGATGAAAGGAAAATTCTCGAGCATTTTTTGAGTTGAAACTTGAAGAAACAAGTTGCCAGGCTTGCAAAAGAACCAAGTTGTCAATCTTGAAGAGTGAACTCATATGGGAGTTGCACTACAACAACAAGTTATTCATGTTGTTTCTTGGTAGTTTTCCTAGTAGTGAGCTCCCTTGAGTTTCCCAATAGTGAGATTCTTGGTTACCTGCACAAGATATATCATGATAAACTAATGGGATGCCTGATGGACTGAGAGCATTGAAGGGGTACATTCCTTGGGTTGGGTAGGTTGAGAGGAAGAGACTTGGTGGAAATCAAGATAGTTGTAAGAGAATGCCAGTGGGTTGTGGGTTTTCTTGAGCTGTGAGTGGACAGTGAGAGACACCCTCTTTTGTGGATTCCTAGCCCAACTTGGGGGTGACTTTCTTTTGAGATCTAGAATAACAAGTCTATGGTTGGGTGGAATGCCTGTCCCAAGCAACTAGTTTCACAACTATTTTCAAAGATAAGTCTTTTTATTCTATTTTCTAAGTTATTTTATGAGCTAAATTGCTATACATTAACTATGTGTATGTGAACGATTTATATGATGTTGTAAATGGGTATTAGCTGAATTCATTTTTGTTTAAAATGTTGTAAATGAATTTAATTAAATGGTTTCAAAAGTGGTTAAATATGTGTGATTCGTAGTTGGTAAGCTACACGAATTATTTAACAGAAAATTTCTATTTTATATGTATTCTATAAGTAATGGGCCTCAACGAAGATGGGAGAGAGAACAAATAAATACTTAAGAAAAATATACAAAGAGATACCTAAGAAAAAAGGTACAAAAGGTTTGAGAAAAAATTCTGAAAAGAAATTCAAATAAGATAACACTAAAATAAATCATAGCTACCTCCTAGGAACAAAGTGATGTATTTAAGTGGTATCAAATCCAAACCAATAGATATGAATAAAAGAAAGCTCATACTTTGTTTCAACTAAGCAATTTCCTTTCAAGATTTGGACAATTGAAACAAGGGGGTTGCAGAGCAACAAGTCCTTGTCAATAGAGGAAGTCTATTAGATGCTTCTGTCGAAGAGACGTTCCAATATAATTCGGGTGTGTTACCGAGTGCTTTGTAGTATTTGAATTATGTTATGTTTTCTGGTAATATGAAAACAACAACTTGTTTTCTAGTAATAAAATGGCATCTTGGTACTGAGAGTATTAATTAATTAGGTTATTGTATGCTATTCTATTTAAAAAAAGAAAAGTATATTTAAAACAAAGCTTGTAAAGCATAAGTAAGTATTCCTAGAGTCTTCTTGTGATGACTCAAACATTCTCTTTAATCCCTTTATTGATGTTTTGGTTGTTGTGTGAATTATTCTTATCTTCTTTATATCTGTGATGACTGCTATAGGTTTATTTGAGTGTGTTATGCATGCACAAGGTTTACAAAGTTTTTACAACATAAGTAAGTATTCATAGAGTCTTCACTTTACTTGCATTTCTCAGTTTTAATTTTCTGGTGATAATTGGAAATTTCAAGAATTTAATTATAACCATTAGTTTGTGGATGTTCACCCTCTTAGGCCTTTTTCTTTTATAAGCACATGTGTAGATGAGCCGACTTATTATAATACAACTTAGTTGAGAAAAGTGTTGCAACTATGCTTTTTGGAAGAAAACACACACTTTCTTCATAAGCATTGCAAGGAAACTTGATGAAGTTCAAATATAGCTATGGAAGTGGTTAGTAATGGTTTCCTTTATTAAAAAAAGGAAATGGTTAGTAATGGTTTCCTTTATTAAAAAATATCTTCTTTAACAATATCTCCTTTCATAGAAAAAAAGAAAAATGTTATGGTGTGCTATTCCGCTTAAACATCACAACCATCAGTTTGTTTTCCTTTTATCATCGGTTTGTTTTGAAGCCTGGGCAAGTTTATCCACACTAAAATATTAATCCAAATCCATTCATTGGAGATCCAATATATATCTAGTGTTGGTTTACCTTGTTTACTAAAACACAGAAGCACCAATAGCAAAGGTAGAGATAGTAGAGGCATATGAGCAAGCATCGGTGGAAAAAGAAACATCATAGAAGGTAGGGGAGGCAATAACACTTAAAGTTTACTTTCCACTATCCGCGCAAAGACAACAGGATAGAGAAAGATAGAGCCAAAGCTAGGGGCAAAGGTAGCTAGATAGATAGTAGCCTAGGTTGATTCATAACCATAGGGGGTTGGCGATTGAGACCGAGTAGCAGATCCATCAGTAACAGGTGCAGGAGCATTTTTAGCCTTTTATCTAGAACTACTAACATGATAGAAATAAGAAAAGTGCCTCATTCAAGTTGTACACTATAATAAGATAAATGGATGTGCTCAAATAAGGTACCACTCGTCATATATAATTTTGTATAGACCTTAATAACAAAAAGTCACAATTCAATGCGAGCCAATCTTGAGAACATTTTAAATTATAAAATATGATAACATGTCAGACAAGATCGATGTTAAAGATGCGTTATTGTCGGCTTACAATAACACTCGTTCTTTGCAAGCAGACACATGACAAAACCTCGACATGTGTTCTTTGCAAATGGACACATGGAAGGCATGAAATTAATCCATGGAAATAGTCTTCTCAAGGGATCATCCAGGCAAGGAGGGGTTGTAACAATGTCATTGAAAATTTATTTACGATCCTGTTCATGAAGGATCCAACAACTACAGATCCAGAGATGTAAATAGTTGGTTCTGGGTTAATGGGTTCAAAACATTCAGAGGATTTGGGGTACTTGAACCTAATCATTGATGACATCTCCCCCTACCTTTCTCATTCAGTAACTGGTCCTTTCATCTAGATCCATATGCCCATCGGTCCATCTTCACTGATATGAACAAGAACTCACTTTGCTATTCATGACTGGCCAGTGCTTCCATAGAACCATCATCTTCATTCCCCAAGGCTTGTCGATGAGAGGCATCCAGATGAATGATGATGACAACCTACAGGGATAGACTTGTTGGCCTTCTTCTGATCTGAAAGGTCCTACGACGAAGGAAATTATGAAGGTGTACACTAGTATGGGTGGCATAGGTAAGCATGTTGGTCGAAGTGATGGTTGTGATGCTTGGTTTCAATCTTGCATATGGGGAATAAAGGCAGCATGCTGGAAAATGTTTCTGTCGATCGAGCTCCAGTCGCTAGTTTCAGATCCTCCTGTTCGATATGAATAGCCCACACATATAAAAGTGGCAGAAGGAGTGGCACAAACAACCACCATGGACGGATAGACTCATGCTGTAATCTTTCTGCATATTCACAACCTTGAAAATGAATAAATAAGATAAAATTATAAGCATACGAATAGCTATAATGTTATTCGTGGAATTCCATGTCAATAAAAATGGGTAAATACAAATTTAGATCTATTCAAGTGATTAGATGCTTGTATTTTTTATGGCCCTGGTAAATAATTTGATGAAATTGATAACCTTGAACTTTGAAACTTTGCTTAAAAAAAGGAAACATGATGTATAACAACTGATGAAATGATGAGTGATTCAAATTACCGCCATCTCTCTTACACAACTTTCCTGCAATCCAACAAAGAGGGGTGAGAACCTTAGATCCAAGAGTCATTAGGGAAAAGGCATGAGAGACCAAGGTGGGCACTGAGACATGAGTTGGAGTTTTCAAGATAATTTTCCCTTAATTTGGATAGATTATTCCAGGAAGCAAGAGAGTTTGGATAGATCAGGAAGCAAGAGAGCTTGCTAGATGGTGAAAATAACAAGGAAGCAAGAGAGCTTGGATAGATCAGGAAGCAGGAGAGCTTGCTAGACAATGCCAAGCATGGGAACAACCAGTGAAAAACCAATAGTTTGATTCCATTGCCAACATGTTACCATATTATCTTCATGATTAAGAGCAGTTGATAAAAGAAGCTTTCTCCAGTGAGGAGCGTGGGAACAACTAGTGCTGGAAGCTTTCTTCCGTGCCGAGCATGGGAACAACTATAGTGATGGAACATGAAGGATAATGTAATGTATCAATAGAAGGACATTTCTAGTAGAGGCCCGTGTGGCAAGAGAAACACAGGGCATTTCAGGGATGGGCTCGTGGCAAGATTATCAAAGGGGATGGGGAATGGGGTCATGGCAAGAATATCACAGGGAAACAAAGCACATGCATAAACCTCTAGAATTTATTGCCACGTTGAATTATGAACTAGGCATGCAAAAACCTCCAAAATTTATTGCCAGGTTGAATTATGAACTTTAGGTATATAACTTTGGATGTATATTAAATGATCCAACATAAATGTTAGAGATTAATGCTTAACTTGAACCCAACATTAATCCATCATGTTGCAATATACGCTAAATATAGATATAAATATATATTTATTTTGTAAGTTTAGACACCCCTTTCCTTGAAAAGAGGCCAAATAAGACTTTAAAATTCTTCATTGGTTAAAAAACAGTTTTAGAACTATTTAATAGGCTGAGAAAAAGTAATAAATAAAATATGGGGTTTAAACTTTAGGTTATATAAAAAATATATGCATAAAATTATGTGCAAGTCCAATACAAAATAGAGAACCGATTACAATACTCTACTGCCTTTAGGCAGGACTAATAACTTCTATTTTTTTAATACATGACACACATAATATGATCCATGAAAATATAGTATCGTTACATTATTTAAGAAAATCACATAATGATGTTAATACTATGGGTCATGCAAGACATGAATATAAATGTTCTTATACATGTGAAATCTTAAACTTGGATCATGTATCTATATTGTACTCTTTCCGTTTCTTTTTCCATAATGGAAAAACCACATTGGGCTAACAATTCACTACACAATTTCCTAAGATTTCTATATATTTTGCACAGTTTCCTAAGATTTTTATATATTTTGTTGATGGTTTTTTATATATCTCTCATTATAGTGGGTATATTAACTTCATCCCAATGGACCATGAAGTCACAAAATTTAGATTTGAAATTGAAATTCAAAACCTTAATCCCCAATTTATAGAGGAAGATGTTTAAATATTTACCTTTGAAATTCAATAAAAACTCAATGAAGAATATATTAGTATTTTCTTTCATATTTGTTTCACCTCCTATTGGTATTTTCTCTCTTATTTTTCCCACCCCCCTATTTTCATTTTGAAGGTGGGGGGTGGGTGAAAATATGAAAGAAAATGTAATGAGGGTGGGGGTAGGAAAAATATGAGAGAAAATGTATTTCCTCATTTTGAGGGTGGGGGTAGGGCAAATATGAGAGAACATGTAATGAGGGTAGGGAGGGTGGGGGTAGGGAAAATATGAAAGAAAATATATTGTGGGGGGTGGGGCAGATATGAGAGAAAATGTAATGAGGGTGGGGGTAGGAAAAATATGAGAGAAAATGTATTACATTTTCTCTCATATTTTCCCCACCCTCCATCTTCATAATATATTGGTATTGAAAAAATATCTCCTCATTATAACCAATTAGTATTGGAAAAAATCCTCGTGAAAGAGAAATTCAAAAATAACAAGATATAAGCAAGATGCTTCCATAACATAAAAATATTTCAATGAATCCATAAACATTTTGGCTAAAAAGATTTCAATGAATCCATAAGCATTTTGTCAATTTTTGACAGAAAACAATATAAAATTAAAACTCATTAAAACACTTTTGAGAAAATATATGGAAAATCCATCTTATCAAATTGATATGGATGAAGTAATATAAGAATTGCTTCAAAATAAATTGATAAGCCCATTGACTTCATATTTTTGTTGGTCTACCTTTATGGTCCACAAACAAAGTGAACAAAAATAAGGCAAGACGAGAATGGCGATAAGTTGATTTTCTCTTAATGTTATCACCATAAAATTTAAATATCCTATGAGAAGATACTTTATTGATTCATCTTATAGGGAACTAACTTTATAGTATGGTCCACAAACAAAGTGAACAAAAATAAGGCAAGAAGAGAATGGCGATAAATTAATTTTTTCTTAATGTTATCACCATAAAATTTAAATATCCTATGAGAAGATAAAGATACTTTATTGATTCATCTTATAGGGAACTAACTTTATAGTAAATTTTATTGCAAAAGTGGCTTTAAGAATAAGCTTGGAGATATTTACAAGACTATTTTTAGTGCAAAAAAAGGACAATATGAATGGTTGTTCATGTCATGGAACAATATGAATGGTTGTTCATGTCATTTGGTACTAATAATGCACTAACATATTTTTAACCATGGATGGATTCTATTTTTAGTTTTTAATATTTTTTCATTTTGATGTATATCAATAACATTTTAGTTTATTTAGGAAAATGACTCTCTTCTAATAAAATTCAAATTCAAATTAGTGGAAGAGAATGGCATTATTATCTTCAAAATTAAAATTGAATTGAAAAAGTTTGAAATATAATATGTTGGGTTTCAAATTAAAGATGGAAAGGTTTAACTACAACCTCATAGTGTAGAGTATATCTTTAATTTTCTAAATGAAATGGATACACTAAAATGACTTTAATAATTTATAAAAGATGGAAAGGTTTAACTACAACCTCATAGTGTAGAGTATATCTTTAATTTTCTAAATGAAATGGATACACTAAAATGACTTTAATAATTTATAAATTGTGTGAATTATGTTCTTCCATTTTTAAAAGATATTTCCACCCAAATAGTTTAATTTCAAAATTACTTAGGAAAGGATAATGAAGGTGGATAGGAGAGCATACACTAGAATTCTAGAAAATAAAAGAAAAATCTTAACATACACTTCCCTTGAAAATCCCTAGTGGTTATTGCCCATATATTGTACCCATAAACACTTCAACAATATGATGGGGAGCAATATTATTAGAAGACAGAGAATCATAATATAGACCTTCAAATTTGCGCAATAGTTAAGCCCTAAAATCCTTTCGATTATTCATTCTCCCACACAAGTTCATTATTCAATATGATTGTAGAGGAGTTAAAGGCTTCCTTCAAAAAAATATTGACTGACCCTGCATTAGATAAGAATGGGATATTAACTCAATGGTAGATTTTCATTAAAACTCTTGATTATGAGGTTGAACATATACTCAAGAAGGATAACACTCTAGCAGACCAACTACATCACATTGCATTTTCCTGAATGGGAAGAAGGGAATGTTCTAATCCAAAGCCAATATTAGAGTACCAGAAATGTCATGGGCTTGATTACAAATAATTATTATAGGATTACTTTATCCAATGATGAGAAAAATCTAATTTAGGTGTGATAAATGTTCTTATGGTTACATGTCCATGGAAGAGAATGTTTGAGAATTTCATTTAGTTCCTTATTTTTGGCATAGATACAACTTATTTTCTCCTAGGACCAAATGGGTATATGATTGGAAGTAGGAAGGGATCATTTTCAAACAAATTGGGATTACTGCTAAAAACTACAAACATATAATGTTTCTAATAAATGCATGTTTTTATAAAAAAACACTGAATTTAAATTTATAGATGTAGGTGTGACAACATGATGGTGGTACTTATTAATGCATCATATGATAAATGAAAATCCCAGTGGAAGATATTATTAAAATTTGTACAATCACCCCCGTATGGGGTGACAGCGGGAGCAAGCGTGCCATCTGGCTTCGATTTAAGTCAGGGTTTAAATGCGGGAGGCCATCCACTTAATACCCGCATTACGGATGCAGGATAGACATAACCGCACTGTGATGGGAGGACTCCTCGAGCGAGCGAGCATTTACGAACTCGGCGAGCGCAATGCTAAAGGCAGTCATGGGGATTTGTGGTCGGATTATTGGTTTTCTCTTGCTTCGCCCTTGGTTCTGCTCTGTGTTTGGAGACGCTGGTGTTGCTCAGTGCTCCTTGCACCCCGGCACACCATCCTTTTGCGGAGAATTGCTGCTGGTGCATACGTTCTCAATTGGCTTCAGCCTGTGTGTATCTCTGGGAGAGCGCTCTGCAGCATGCCAAGGAAACGGGGTGTGCCACGACGTGGCTCGGCTTGGTACGCCCGTAA
>ML863199.1:12337-23118 GCA_009831015.1 Picea engelmannii
AAAAGGATTTTACAAATCATATGAATACCATCTAATCCCCATCGCACAATAAATGTCACATAGTATTCTAGTATAGATGATATGGTAAGCATGTTTGAGGATGAAATGGAAAGTATGGATGTTTCTCAACCATAGGACTTGTACATTTTTTATAATGAATCGAGACACTACTGCAATACTCGAATCCACAAAGGATATGGCTCATCCTCAGATTCTCATGAACAAGGATAATGGTCATATCAATTTTGTAAAAAAAATGTATACATTCTAAGTGGATAACACTGTCCATTTAAAAAAACGTGATAAGACTCCCCATGTCTTAGTATCTTTTTCTTTAAGTCACGTTTCTTTTGTAATAAGAGGTAGACACCTTGATCATAAGTATGTTGGGAAGTGTAGTGTCTCATTTACTTTGAATACTTAGATAGTTTGGATCTTGTTATTTGAGGGCATTTGTTTACTAATGACCCAATTTATTGACTTATATTATGATGTTGAAACTCAAACTTTTAATTATCTAATCGATTTTAATGATTATTTTTGAATGGGCTCATTTAAATGTTTTTTTTTGTAAGTTAGGAGATATATTAGATCTTCCTAAGCAGTAAAAGTTACAACTGTCGTGCTATCCCAGGAGGCTGTGGCAGCATTGCCTTGGTGGGAAACGAAAGTTGCCACATGGCCATTAAAGTTCACAGTATCCATGAAAAACTTGAAAAAATATAAGAAACATAAACTGTAAAGTACTAGATCTAGTATGCCACACAGGGTGAAAATCCTTTCTGCTAGACTGCCCATACCGAAAACAAAAAAACTACAATGAGCCAAAACTGTAAATTCCTAGATCTAAGAAGTCACATAGGGTGAAGAACTTGTGATTTATACTGTATGGAAGCATAAAAACATGGGAAACCCGAGTAAGAAGAAGCTATCCAGAGCTGGGGTCAAGCCTCTGCTCGTTCCTTCTGTCTTGCACGGTGTCCCTACCTAGAGCACTTGTGTCCAAAATAACTTGCCTGAGATCCTGTAGAAGAGACATCAAGAGATCCTCATGACGAATCTATTCTTCTTTCCTGTGCTACATCTCTTTGATGGTGCCATTGACGTCCTCAATTGCTCGCTTGATGGCATCCAAAGAGTCCTTTAGAGCTTCCTTCCCAGTGCAACAGGTGCAAACAAGAGAGGGCAGAGGGAGTGGAGGTGAATCAGAGGAAGAGGTGGGGGAGTCTGAAGAGGGGAGGGGGGAGGATGAAGAAGAGAGAGGGACTGATGGAGCAGGGGGAGCAGAGGGTGGAGAAGGGGGAGGTGGAGGCTGGCAGGGAGGCGAAAGATCCAGGATGAGATTTGGAGAGAAGCCCAAAGAGTTTCCATGGCTGTCAAACCATTCAACTCTACAGGCATAAGGAGATGACAATGGAGGGAAATTTGGAGTAGTGTCCGATTCGGGAGGGTGGTCCGGGGAGGTGACGCGAGATGAATCAAGGGGAAGATCCGGGGTGGAGGCACTCGTAGAGTCTTGAGGCAAGCTTGGAAGAGTCTTCTTGCGTCGACCTCTCGAGCCTCTTCCTCTAGCAGCATACCATGCCGCCTCTCATTTTGATTTACCTCAAAGTCGAGGCATCAGGAGAAGCCCTGAAAACCAGAGATGGAGCGCGAGATAATTGTTGTTCGAAGGACATGATTCGAGCCAGAACCAAAATAAATAATGGACCATAGGATGAGTTCTAGGTGTAGGGGGCTGAGAGCGCTAAGTAAATTCGAGTAAGAGGAAAAAAACTAGACAGTCTGTAGGAGGAGGCCAAGACTCAGGAGGCCAAGAGATCGAATGAGCCATGTCATTCCAAAACACTGGCCTAAAACCGCTGAACCGGGCAAGGTGATGGGAATGGGCCTGCATCCATCCCATTTCCATTATCGCTCCCATGAACTGGAGTGCAATAACATTAAACTAATCCAAATTTAAATGAATGTAGAGGTGTGTCAGTTGAGGAATTAAACACATGGATTAATGGCAGAGGTGAGTGGGGGATGATTTGGCTCAAGGTGGCAAGATATGTGGCCATGTGTCTTCCTGTCTCTCCATCCACCTGTCTTGTCCGATATCACCCCATCCGAGGTGGGTTCATTTAAATGTTTATATCATAACATGGATGAATTAAATGTACATTGAAATGACATAGCTAGTGATTGTCAATTCATACAATTATGACACATTAAAATGAAAATGTTGGATACATTGACTTGCAGATGCTACTACTAGATTTACTAGAGGGACAGGAACCACATGTGTATATTGACGTGGGATTGTGTCAATATTATAATGGATTCCAGATTGATTCATCATATCATAAAATGTTAAATGATTAATGTTATTCTTTGATTTTGATTATAAAATTATTTGATGTGTTGATTGTAGTGTGTGCAAACATGGGGAACATGTTTATCGATCAATCCACATAAGGGTAATGGCATTGTGTGGAAGTGTAAGGAGTACTACTAGGAGAGGAGAAAAACATTCTTGTTTCCACCCACCAACACTTATTTTCTGTGGATTGAGTTGAAAAGATAATGATCCTTTTACTTATAGGTTGCACATTGTCATGAGGGTAGGTTGTGAATTTAGTCACTCACAAGGTTTAGCTAAGAGGCACATAATAAGATGACAACCTTTTTCCTTAGTGACCATTAGTCTCTCAAAAAGGGTGAAAAAATATTGAGTTAAAAGGGTCTCGATAGTTGCACCATTCCCCACCAAGAAAATTAGATGCTTGAAGGGCATGCAAAAACATGACACTCTGTATTTACTGGAAGGTAACTCTTGAAGGGAATGTAAAAGCATGGCACCCTTGGTATCAATTATAATTTTTCAAAGTGTACATTGAAATATGGTAGAACAAACATATAAAGATGGTTGGTTTATCATGTGCATTTTATTTACAATATGAGAAAGAAAAATTATTTAGTCATGCATTATAGTTATAAAAGAAAATTTAAATAAATAATTGATAATGTGAATGAGCATATAGATCATAAGGTATTTCATAGCAAGATAAATGATTTAAGTTAATTAGAATTTATTAAGAAAAAATATACATTATAGGAATGTGCACGAAATGGAAAATAAAGTGATTATTAATTAATTAAAACTAATTACTAGTGCACCCACAAACCAAGTAGAAGAAAGAGGAACAAAAATTCAAATTGAAATAGGAGTGTGAGAAAAGAAAAGTGGGTTGGGAGAAGCTAAAGAGAGTTAAAAATAATTAAAAGTAGAAACTCCATGAGCACCCACTTTGTAATATTCGAGATATAAAAAGTATGCAGAACATAAATAAAATGCTAGAAATGGAAGATAAATAACAATATAACCAGAACGACACCACAATAACACTGAAATGATATCAAAATAACACCAGAAAGAGCACTTTGATTTTGAGAGCAATGTTCATGGGCCTCTTCGAGGGGGAAACCTACAGTCGAGCAGAGCTCTATTACAATAATATCCAAGCTAGGGTTCTCATACCCTCGACTCCTATTTATACTAAATATGTCTATCAAAAGAACCATCTAGAGGAATATCCTTCTAGAAGTGGAAGCTTCTATTAGGTCTTGTTACATTCGACTTATTCTACTATTTTGCAAGGCCTTATTAATATTGACCTTTATTACATCCAAATATATTGTTCTACATACGTGAGGGGTTAGGTCCCTAACATTTCCTCCCCCTTGAAAACAACCTTGTCCTCAAGGCTTGAGATGTGGAAATTGTTGCAGAATGGTAGTTGGTTCCCAAGTGGCATCTATTGGAGTTGTATCTTTCCACTAGACTAACACTTCCTTGATGGTTTGTTGATGCAGGAGATGCTCACACTGGTCCAAAATTGTTTGTGGCTATAGCCAAATGGATCCTTCTTCGTCCAACTCGAGAAGGTTGGTTTGAGTTTGACACTTAGTTCCAATCACCTTCTTTAAGCATGAAACATGAAAAATAGGATGTGCTTAGAATCGTTGGCAAAAGCTAACTGATAGGCCACCTGTCCCACACGCTTGACAATGGTATAAGGACCATAAAATTTGGGAGCCAACTTTTGACAATCGTCGACCTTAAGGGAATTTGTCTTGTAAGGTTGCAATCGAAGAAACACCTTACCCCCTTCTGTAAATTGACATTCATAGCGACCTTGATCTGCTTGTTGCTTCATGTGATTATGGTCCATGACCAAATTCTCTTTGAGGGTCTGGAGAATAGCCTCTTGAACTTTAAGCATTTGGTCAACCGCATGGACCTTCGAGACACCTTGTAAATATGAGAGAACTAAAGGTGTCTTTTGTCCATATACCGCTTCAAAAGGAGTCATGAGGGTATTTGTATGGTATGAAGTGTTGTACCACCATTCAACTAGGGGTAACCATTGAGCCCACTGATTTTTCTTTTCCAATGTAAAACACCTCAAATATGTTTCCAAACACTTGTTGACAACTTCAGTTTGACCATTAGTCCGAGGATGATAAGTTGTGTTGAGATGCAATTGGGTTCCTTGAAGCTCAAACAAATCTTGCCAAAAATTGCTGGTGAAAGTTGGGTCGCAATTAGAAACAATAGAATGCGGCATGCCATGAAGGTTGAAGACCTGATCCATGAAAAGTTGAGACACAGTGGATGCTGTAAATGGGTATTGAAAAGCACATAAATGAGCATACTTGAAAATGAAATTGACTACCACCATGATGGCTGATTTATTTCCTGATTTAGGTAATCCTGTAATAAAATCCATAGAGATATCCCTCCAAATAGCAGGTGGAATCAAAAGAGGTTGTAGTGTGCCAGGAGATTTGATTGTTTCACCCTTGTTGTGTTCACACACATCACATTCAACTACAAAATTATGAATGTCTTGTTTCATACCATCCCAGAAAAAAAGAACCTTTGACCCTATCATAGGTTTTGGTAAACCCGGAGTGCCCAGCTGTGGGTGTAGCATGAAGCTCAAAAAGTACCGTGGATTTAAGTTTTGACTGTTTACTTAAACACAAACAACCTTTGTATTGAAGCTCATCATGGAGCCAAGAGTACTCTGGGTGGACTGAAGAATTGGACTGCAATTTTTGTATTAGATGCGAACTTTTGGGATCATGTAGCCATTCCTGGCGAATGACTTGGAGCCAATATCGTACAATGAACGAGAGAGAAAAAAGGGATCCTTCATCTTCATATTTTCAGGAAAGTGCATCCGCAACCACATTGTCTTTGCCTTTCTTGTAAATGATCTCATAATCATATCCAAAGATCTTAGTCA
Organism: Picea engelmannii; assembly: GCA_009831015.1. Taxonomy (NCBI): domain Eukaryota; kingdom Viridiplantae; phylum Streptophyta; class Pinopsida; order Pinales; family Pinaceae; genus Picea; species Picea engelmannii. The sequence continues at coordinate 17,635 of ML863199.1, forward strand.
CCCATTTTTGTTGCCTTGGGGAGGAAATGCGTTGTTCCAGAAAATACTTGAGGCTTTAATGATCTGGCTTAATTTGGAAGCGTTGCCCAAATAGATAAGGGCACCACAGATCAACGACATGCATACTAGACAACATTTCCTTTTCATAGATTGATTTGCCCAAATTTTGTTCAGACAATTGTTTGCTGGTAAAGGCCAAAGGATGACCCTCTTGCATAAGGAAAACACCAATTCCTTTCCTTGAAGCATCACATTCCAGGACAAAGGTCTTTGTGAAATCAGGAAGGGCTAGGACTGGAGTGGTGCACATGGCCATCTTCAAGGTTTGAAAGGTCTGGGAAGCTGCTGGAGTCCAAGTGAAAGAATTATTTTTAAGGAGTGCAGTGAGAGGTGCCACAATCTTTCCATAATTATTAACAAACTTGCAATAATAACCTGTTAAGCCCAGAAATCCACTCAAGCTTTTGAGAGTCTTCAGGTGAGGCCAAACTTGCATAGCTTCAATCTTTTTAGGATCCACCCTGACATCGTCCTTGCCAACAAGATGACCCAAGTACTCGACTTCCGAGGCGCCAAAAGCACATTTAGATTATTTCAGGAAAAGTTGGTGCTGAGAGAGTAGATGAAGAACTCAATCCACATGAGCAAGATGGTCTGTCCAGTTTTTTCTATAGATGAGGATATCATCAAAGAAAACTAAGAAAAAATGATGGAGAAAAGGACGGAAGACATGGTTCATGAGGCTTTGGAAGGTGGAAGGGGCATTACACAAGCCAAAGGGCATGACCAAAAACTCATAGTGGCCCTCATGAGTTCTAAATGCAGTCTTAGGAATGTTTGCCTCTTTCATACAGATATGGTGGTAGCCAGAACGAAGATCAAGTTTAGTAAAGAATTGGGCGCCACTCAATTCATCCAAGAGGTCATCAATGACAGGAATGGGAAATTTGTCTTTAATGGTGAGTTTTTTGAGGGCGTGGAAGTTGGGACACATGCGCCAAGAACCTTATTTCTTTAGGACCATGACCACATGAGAAGAGTAGGGGCTCGCACTAGGGTGGATAACGCTTGCATTAAGCAGTTCTTGAACCATTTTCTCAATTTTATTTTTTTGGGAAAAGGGGTGGCGATAGGGACGAATATTAGGAGGAAGGCTTTCTGGTACTAGGGGAACGAAATGATCATGAACACCATGAGAAGGAGGGAGTCCCTGGGGAGTTGAAAATACCAGTTGATGTTTAAAGAGGATGGATTGGAGGTCTTGTGGAACAGAGGGTGTCTCAGTTGCTTGTATGGCATGGAGTTGGGCAATAATGCCAGAATGGCCTTTTTTGAGAAGCTTTTCCATGCGATGGGAACTAATGATTTCAGGTGAACTAACGATGATGCCTTGGAACTTATATTGTTGGCCCTCCTGGTCGAATTGCATGGTTAATTCCTTAAAATCCATGAGAATGGAACGCAAAGTCCTTATCCAGTCTGCACCCAACACAATGTCACAACTGCCCATGTCGATAGCAAACATATGATATTTCAAGTGGTAGTCACCAATTTGGAGACACACATTTTCACAACGCCCTCCACATTTCATGGAGCCGCCATTGGCAATCATGATTTGGAAATTATTGAGTGCATGGATATAGCAATGGGTTTCTTGGGCAATGCGGCGATGAATAAAATTATGGGTGCTTCCACTATCAACAAGAATGATGACATTCCTATGCTTGATGTGACCAATTATCTTGAGGTTTTGGGGGGTAGAGAAGCCAGTGAGAGCATTTAGGGAAATGACCGGTTCTACTTCAGGAGGGTCTGAGGGAGGGGTTATGTCAATGGGTTCAGGTGACTCAGACGCAAAGGGAGTTTCAACATCCTCTTCTGAAATATCCTCCGAGATGGCCATACAAATCTTTTGTCCCTTACACTTGTGGCCCGGAAAATACTTGTCATCACAATTATAACAAAGGCCTTTGAGTTGACATTCAACCATTTAAGCCCTGGTCAATTTTTGGATCTTTAGTGGAGTAGAAGGAGGAGTGGGATTTACTGGTTTAGTGCAAGCAATAAAGGGGGGTTTATGGTTTTGAGAAGAGAAAACCTGTTGTTCTTCCTTAGCTCTTTTAGTAGCCTCCACCTAACTCTAAGGCTGAGCCATGAGGATATGGGCACGAATCGAATCCTTGAGGCCACTGATAAAAAATTCTTGGAAAAAAGCATCAGAAATGCCCTCTGTACGAAAAACCAGTCACTTAAAAGAAGCTATAAAGTCTTCCACTATTCCAAATTGTTTCAACTTTGTCAAACGACCTAAATGGTTGGTGTCAGTGTCAAAGAGTTCATAAAGCTCTGCCACAAAGTGTGTCCAAGCAATATACCCTTGACGATAAGTTTTTCTCCATTGCCACCATTGCCAACGTTCTTGATCTAGATGGAGAACACCATACAGGAGTTTGGCCAAATCATCTGTAATGCCATACAAAGAGAAATAATGTTCCATTTGAGTTACCCAACCAGTGGGATTTGAGCCATCAAATTTGGTCACATCCATCCGCAGAAGGCGTAGGTCACGCTGAAAGTGATGGGGCTAAAAATTATGGGAATGAGAGGAAGTTTCAGCTTCGGTATGCAAAGGTGGGTCAGATAAAGGGGGATTTGCAGGGATATGCAACTTGGTGCAAATCATCGAAATGACAGATTCAAGCTGGGTAGTCATGTCTTGTTTGAGGTCTTCTTTGAGTTCGATGATTGATGTGGTGATGGAGGAGTGCATGTTTTGATTGATGGTGGCAATATTGGCACTGAGCTGTCTCACTTCTTGTTGGGTATCTATGAAATTAGATTGCAAGGTATTGAAGCGAGCTTCCAAGTCTTGGTGACGGGTATGGGCCATGATGATGACATAACCGAAAAGGGGAAGGCGGGGTCAAAAATTTTGTTGAAAAATGATACGTATGAATGTGATAAGGGTGAAGAGATAGATCCGATGGAATAGGTCTCAAATAATGGTGCAAAAATTTCCAGATTTTTTTTTCTACACCTACAGAGTTATACTCTGGTCTGAAGAATACTGCAGTGATGAAATGCCCAAATGCTTAACCAGGAAGAAATGTGTAGTGATTTGGAAACTTGAACACAGTTGCGCGTCAATAGATCTTGTTTGTTTTCGTCCCCAAGGGTTAGGTATTCAAGGGTTCTACAGACAAGGGTTTTCCCTGTGTTATATCTCTCTGATATACGTGCAGGGCCCAACAATAGTACTCGGCCCAATATCTTAGGGCACTAACTAAGGAGGCTAGACCGTGCCCTTAGCCATACTACCCGACTACCCAGGTACTAGAGAGTATCTTCCCGAGTGATGTTCTCGGTGACACTATAGCAGTCAGGCGGTCGATCGGTTTATCTAAAGAGGGCTTCAGGAAATCTAGGTCGGTTTGTATACAGGTGTTTTCTGATGCGCTACCACTCGAAGGGGTACCAACAAGGGTTACAAGGGTGGCCAAAAAATGCGTGCTTAAGAACCACTTGTATTTCCTGTGTGTATGAATCCCTCAACCGTGGGTTTATGCGCTTAACGACAAATCTCTGTAGCTTAAAGATGTCAGAATACATCTCTACCTTGAAAAAAATTAACCCACAATTTTTTGCCGAGGAAAGTGCTCTGATACCACTTGTAATATTCCAGATATTAAAAATATGTAGAACACAAATAATTGCTAGAAATGACAGATAAATAACAATATAACCATAACGACACCGCAATAACACTGAAATGATATAAAAATAACACCAGAAAGAGCACTTTGATTCTGAGAGCAATGTTCACGGGCCTCTTTGAGGGGGCAACCTCCAGTCAAGCAGAGCTCTATTAAAATAATATCCAAGCTAGGGTTCTCATACCCTCGACTCCTATTTATACTAAATATGTCTATCAAAAGAACCATCTAGAGGAAGATCCTTCTAGAAGCATAAGCTTCTATTAGGTCTTCTTACATTCGACTTATTCTACTTTATTGCAAGGCCTTATTAATATTGACCTTTATTACATTTGAATATATTGTTCTACATACGTGAGGGGTTAGGTCCCTAACACACTCAAATGAGAAATGAGGAGGAGATCAAGGGAACACCTAAGAGTAAAAATAGGAAATGTGGGAGTTGAGTGAGGATAATTCATTATTTTATATTTTTAAATAAGTAATTACTTGTACATGTGAATGACACATGAGTGGGTGAATATAATTAATTAATAATTTAGTAAATTATATTTTGCATGAGTTGGACAAGTGGCTTGAGCCACATTACCTATAAACGGAAAGATTGAGTTAAGAGGAAAATACTTCTTTGCACCTTAATGCTGGAAGGTTGCCATAATGCTTAAAAAAACTTTTTGTTGGTGATTATTGAAGAATTTGTTTTCTTGAAGAGTGTTGTGAAGTGCAGATTTATTCTCAAACTTAGTGGCTTGATTATTCACTCATATTGTTAGAGTGTATCTTTTATAAAACCCCATTGCAACTTGAGGGTCATTGGGGAAGGATAATACCCATTAGAGTTGGTAGGGAGGTCAACCATGGATTTTCAACGATAGACAAAGTAGACACAAGGAATTTGGGTCTCACATTTCAAGTTCAACAAAGCGAGTTTCAAATTTCTACACTATTTTTTGTAAGTTAATTGGTTATACAACATTTTTGTCATTTAAAGAGTCATTTGGTTAATGATTTAGTTTTAATTTTGTTTCATAAAAATAAATTTACTCATACTTGTATTTCGACTATATTGCTGGATTAATTTCACAAATTAATTTTGATTATATGTTTGGATGTATGTTACCAAGTGTTTGTTTGGGCGAACTGTATATTTCAAGGGTTATTCTTCCCAACCCAAAATTTGTATATATATATATATATATATATATTAATTCAAAGTATTGCTTGAGTTTACTTCTCCAAATCATTCAATAATCAATAAAAAAATTCTTAAAACGTATAATTCCTTATAACATTTAATAATGTAGTTCAAATCCAGAAATTGTGGTGGAGCATAGCTGATTAAGTATATCGTAGATCACATGAGAATGAAAAATGTTGATTGGAGCAACTTTGTTATTATTAAAATTTAATATAAAAAGTGTTGTTGGAGTGACTGTGGTTTAATTAGTGTGATTATACCATGAATAATTGTTTCCCTCTGTGTTCCTATCAACTATATAAGAGAATTGCCATTGTAACTTCAAACGTTGACTTGTATACAAGTTCAAAGCTAGAGGCGGTAGGGTATGTACACCCCCGTAGACTTTAGCAATCAAATCACTACGTGAAGAGGGTCCTTTGTCCCACAAACAAGGGGGTCTCATATACTAATTTGGTGTCTAGCTTGGTTGTGACCTTAAAATTAGATTATTTATTATTATTATTATTATATTTACCATCAACACAAACTTATAATGCATATGACATGGCTTTTATATTGTATACATAATTA
>ML863201.1:0-23117 GCA_009831015.1 Picea engelmannii
GAATGAGAGCTTGTGACAAACTGGCACCTCAGTATTGTGGACCCTTTGAAATCTTAGATAGAGTGGGACCTGTAGCCTATAGGCTATCACTTCCTCCCATAGTAAAGGCACATAATGTTTTCCATGTTTCATTATTGAAGAAATATGTATATGATTCTAATCATATAATTGACTGGTCTATGATCCAGGTGGAGCCGGAGGGATAATTCCTACCAGAACTTCAATGCATACTAGACAGAAAAGAAACCTCACTCAGGAACTGAACCATTGCATAGGTCAATGTGCAGTGGAAACACTTTGGCCCAGATGAGGCTATGTGGGAAATGGACGATGCCATGAGACAAGCATATCCAATTTTTTTTACTCTTGTATATACATGTCCAGTTGACAGATAGAACATCAAGGATGATGTTCCTTTAAGGGGGAGGGAATTGTAACACCTTGTTTCCCCTAATTTGTAATTATAACTATATTGGCCAGGGAACTATGGCAAACTCAAAGGTGTGAATGTTTGATTTGATGGACCTTTGTATAAAAGGTCGATGAATGTAAATTCTGTTATTTTAATAGAAAATGGATATGTGTTGCATGACTGCTGGACATGGGACATGATAAGAAGAGATCACGAATGCTATGAAAAGGTGGTGGACGGGACCCAAAATGGTTGCGTTAACCTCCACTGAACCAATACCTTGATGGATTTAATTGCTTAGATCAAAACAACCCTCTGATCTAGGAATGAATTACAGTCAGGCTGGTAGGTGGGAAGACCTCCTCAAGAGTTAATGAGGGGATGGGGAAGACCACCCATAAGTAAGGCTTCCAGACCTAACCATATACTAGGGATTCATTCCAAACACAATCTTTCCGAGGAAGGTAAGAAAGGCAGCGTGGTGGGCAGAGGAAGACCTGCAAAGAGTGCAGAGATGAGAGCCGAAGCTCTCAGGTCCAAGGAAGGAATGAGAACAAGGGAAGTGAGTTTTGATCTCAGAAAATAAAGACTGAGCTGGGAGAAGGATAGTAACCTTCGCCCCTATATATTTTTGTATCGAGATAAGGAGAGTAAGCTTCATCCCTATCTATTTCTATATTGGGAGAAGGAGAGTAACCTTCGTCCCTAATTTTCGTTGAGCTGGAAGAAAGAGATTGAATCTCAAAGAATCGTGGTCTAAGCTCGGGGGTGGTCAGTGATAAATCCATTGGGAGTGACTGAGCCTATGATTGGGAGGAAACGAGCACCCCTTTCAGCAGTCGCATCACGCCTTATGGTTCTTATAAGTGTTTTTACGCCTTGTGATTTGAATTGGAAATAATGGTCACATGCATGTATTTAAATGTCTATAAATGGTTTCTGTATTACATGATTTAGTTATGAGTATACATTCATTCCATTGAGAACATATACTTCTGTTTGATTTTCCATATAATCTCATTCAAGCCTTAGAGGCGCTTTCTCCAGGGAACTACATCACTGTTCTAGAGTCGGAGCATGCCTCTTGGCATAGCTACCATTTGGTAACCTCATGAGTTTACCTTGCCTTGACTTAGAGCTTAAAGTTTCATGAGTTAGGAAGGAGTTCCATTTAGACCAGTAGTTTAGGAGACTTTGAACTTGCACTTAATTCCTTAACTAAAAACCCAACAAAGAGCGGGGATCATAGCCCAAGAGTTATCTGAAGATCCACGTGACCTGGGTCTAGGAACCCTGTGCAAAAAGGAGTTAGCTCATGAAGGTTTCAGAACCTTGGAGCTCGAAGCTCTGAGATGTCAAATTGTATGATAGTCAAGTTACCCGAACCACCGATGACTTAAGAATATGACAACGGAGATGGAAGCGAGCCATTTAACGGGAGGAGAGGCCATCCCGGTCGTCATATCAACTTGAACACTCACTGAGTTAATGAATCAAACACTAGCCACTTGATTAAATCGATGGTTGAGAATCATTGCAGAATGTGAAGGTGAAATTAGTGGAAATGCTAGTTCACAGCCCGCAATCAACCCATGTCGTTGATCTCGTCGAGAATGGGAGATCGCCGACTAGGATTTTTCTAGATTTGAGTGAGCACTTCCCAAATTGCGGAGGTTGAATCCCGCAATCATTGTGAAAAGTCGATCTATGAACAAAGATCGAGGGTGGGGAATCTCTACGGAGCATGAAGGTGAAAGTAGCAGACACGCTAGTTCATGGTCCGCAATCCACCAACATTGTTGATCTTGTCGGGTTGGAATATCAATGACTCCGGTTCGACCAAGTTGGGTGAGTACTTTCCAGATTGCGGAGGCTGAGATCTAGGATAAATAGAATGCACGTTGGGCCCCCGCAATTACTATGAAGAATCGATCAATGGACACCTCAGTATTGGTCGGATCATGACTGCCAAACCTTGAAAAGTTGTGAGAGGGATGGTCGTGAGCCCTTACAGAATCTGTGGAGTAACGGAGTCCATCAGTATCTTCGGTCTGAGAGAATCGAAAATATTAGAAGAGATAACATTTTCAAGAGAAAAGGCGAGACCCAAGATAGTCGGGTTTGCATGAGGAATGAGGGCCGAGGCCTTTGAACATCCACAAAACTCTTCCAAGTCGGAAGGATTCAGAATCTTAGGAGGAGGAGCGACATCAACCATCATATTGGTTGTGGGGAGAAGCTTGGACCATTATATTAGTGTCTAGGGAAGTAGAGGAGAAGCGCTGAGAAGGAACATATCCTAACTGTTGGATTTGAGCACAAAGGGATGCTATTCATCCAATCTAAGGTAAAGTGCATAAGTTTTAACCTTTGTGTGCACAGGAGGGTTGACTGGCCAATGTCCTAAAGTCCCGAAGTGAATTGGGACCATTCATCCCCAAGAGGGACAGGTGGCGCAAAATCCACAACTCCTGAGCAAGAGTTTGTGGTCAAGGAGAGAGAAGAATCGCCGAATACCCGAAGCAGGTCCTGGCCGTTGATATCGAGGAGGGGTACGTTTCAATAGATTCGAGTCTCCGGGTGAATGTATTTTAGAAGAAATGAGTGCGTATAAGTTTGAAACTTCTAAAGCTCGAAGAGCCGAAGTAGATCCTGTCCATTGGTTGGCAGGAGACACATGTCAACAGATCAGTAACTCCAGAGAAATCCCTTCGAGAGTTTAAGTTGAGAGTTGAAACTCCCAAAGCACGGAGAGCCAGAGAGCTGAAGTGAATCTCAACCATCATATCTAGAGGACAGGTGGGTTGAATCTATGGACTTCGGTTAAAGACCTGAAGTAATTCTTAACCATATGATTCAAGGGGGACACGCGGCATAAATCCACATACTTTGAGGGAAAGTGAAGTTTGAGAATTGAAAGGTCTGAGGCTTGAAGACACAAAGAGAATCTAGATCGTCAGATCTAGAGGGCACGTGGTGACAGATCGTGAACTCCGGGTGAAAACATCTCGGGAGAACGCGAAGGAGAAGAGTTTGATATCGTTGAATCCTGATTAGCCAAAGCAACTGGGAGCCATCGATGTGAAGGAGGACACATGTCATCAGATCCTGAACTTCAGATAGAACGTTCCGAAGGAAATAGAGTGAGGAGAGTTTGAGGAGGCTGAAGTCTCAAAGCAGATGAGAGCCGTCGATTTGAGGTGGACACATGGCGCCAGATCTAGAACTCCAAGTATGGAATACTCTGAAGGAAAGTAGAGTGTGAAAGTGCCAAAGTCCCGAAGTAGAATCTCGACTGTTGATCAAGAAGGGAGTTGAAGGCCGTTGATTTGGATTTGGTTGAAAAGTTTTGAAGTTCCGAAGAGGACCATGGCCGTTGATTTGGAGAGGACGCATGGAAAATGATCTGCCACTCCCGGAGAAATCACTCCAGAAGAAAGAGAGGGTATTGAAAAAGAACTCCTGAAGGACGTAGAGACATATTTCATTTTAACCGCCCGTTTGCGAGGGAAAAGTGTCAGAAGATCTTCGAATCCGGGAGATAGCCAGTGCAGAGAAAACAAGGTTTGAGAGTTGAAAGCTCCGAACACCGAAGTCCCGAAGAAATCACATCCGTGGATTAAAAAGGGTCATATTTGAGCCTCCAGTTCAGAAGTACTATCAATATCATGAGATCAAAGGTTGCATTGAATTGCAGGGATAGAAATTGCTCGAACTTTAACAGTTAGAGGGCGGGCCGCAATTGGAACAACGGTATTGAGAACGGGACACGTGGTGGTTCGTGGTGAATTGCAGGGAGAAAAATGGTTGGAATCAAACCACCCTTGTCCGCGCCCACAATCACGTGACTGGCATTCAAATGTAACCCACGGTCATATACAATGGTTGTCAAAGGAAAGAAAAAAAAGGGGGCTAGTCCCCCAACTTTCCGAATTAGAGACCGTGGAGAGAGGATTTGTCCCTGTAAGAAGAACGAAATTTTTACGCTCCACCATGGGTATGTTACACAGGATTCTAGAACACATATACTATGTTGAAGTACACTATTTTTCATGGTTGATATTGTTGTACTAGTCACATGGATCTTGTCTCCAAGCTGAGATACTTTGTGGGGGTGGGTGGGTGGGTGGGTGCAAGGGAGGGGTGGTGTTAGTTTTATGCCTAGGAAGGGGTTTCCCTCTCAATGGATTATGCCTAACCCTTTCTTGATATTGACTAGAGCCAAGACTAACCCCATGGAATTCACCAATGCCAAAATAATTGACATTGTGACCAAAAATAAACTAGGCTCATAATTTACGTAGAAAACATAATGGAACCTCTCTAATATTGCAGGGAAGTTTATAAAATACCATGAACCATCTATCCATAAAGTTGTATTTGAATGGCTGGAATGTGCACCATTCCATGCAAAAATGCTTCTTTCTTGGATCAAGGGGTTGGTTGGTTCTAGGGTCAATAAATAGTTGGATAATCATCTCTTTGGTAATACATAGATTTTTCACCTCTTCCTTACTCATGCTAGTTGATTAGTATTTGTTGAACTTATGATTATACCGAGAGGGGGGAGGGGGTGAATCGATATAAGATACTTTTTACTTTAAATGAACATTCATCAATCATTCATTAACTTTAAAACAATAAATTCTTGTAAACTCAGATCATGATATAAAAAGTTTAATTTGGAAACTCTTGTGGGAGAAAACCACAAAAAATTATCTTTATAAATGTCTATAGGCACCAACCTACTGTTACAAATCTTGTAGGCACCAACCTAATGTTACAAATCTTGTAGGAACTAACCTAATAGAGACACCAATCTCTTCTGCCGAGCAACAACTCAACAAGATATTGTGTATGAACAAACCTAATGGAGACACCGATCTCCCTAGCTGAGTACCAACTCAATAAGACCTATATATGTACCAATCTAAGATATTCATACACATAGTAATTTTGACTTCACCTGCATGGTTCATACCTCATGCATTTCATAACATCATCATACCCTTGACTTTCATGCTCTAGTGCCTCTCCTTTCTTCGTACCCCAGACATAGCTTCAAACCCTAGTCACATTTAGCCTTCATGCCCTAACGAACCTCGTAACATCATTCCCAGATATAATTCCAGAAAACAACATCACAACCTCAAAATGACGCACTATGCAACATCATATACCTTAGTCCTTCATAGCACACCCTTAAAACTCCAAGAAATGCTCTTCAAATGCACACATCTATCTTGTACTTATAGTGTTTCTACGTTGACTTATGGGGCCAACTTGTAAAACTAGCTGGGTCAACTTGTACTTTCTGGCTGGGATGACCTGAAAAAATATTCATATCTCCTCATCCCTTTGGAGTTAGAGGGAGTGATATATACCATTGGAAAGGTGTCGGAATAAAATTTTCAACCATATATCCTATACTCCCATTTGAGATAGGTCTTCAGAGAAAGAAGACCTTCAAAGACAGGGTATCCAAACTGAGCATCAAAAATACAAAACCAATATTTCCAACTATCTCCATCTTTCAATATTTATCTTGGACATCTGTAGTCTCCCCTTGTGTTTGACATCAATGACAAAAATATTTCCAACAATATCCCCATTTGTCATTCATAGAAACCCTTAATCAATTTTGTAATACTCCCAATGTCTGCAATTTCTTCCTCTATGTACATTTTCTCCCCCTTTGACATCAATGGAAAAGGGATACTCTCCCCGAGCTTGTGCTTCCATTTACTGAGGTTATGAGAGGGATATCACTCCTAGATTTTGTCCGAGATATTCAAATGTGTCTCTGGGAAGGGGTTTAGTAAAAATATCCGCAACATGTTCTTTGGTGGCAATGTGTTCCAACTTGACACTTTGCTTGATAACATGTTCTCTTAGGAAGTGGTACTTGATGGGAATATGCTTAATACTTGAATGCATAAAAAGATTATTTGAAATTTTTATCACACTTGTGTTGTTGCATATGATTGGGATTGACTGATCATATTCTACCTTGATATCCTTTAGTGTCTGCTTCATCTAGAGAACTTGTGTGCACAATGCTGCTGTTGCAATATATTCGGCTTCTGTTATGGATAGAGAGATTGAAGTTTGCTTCTTGCTCGACTGTGACACTAGACAATTTCTTGGAAATAATTCTCATCCACTGGTACTTTTCTTGTCATCGATACTTCCCACCCAATATGCATCTGTGTATGATGTTAGAGTGAAGTCCTTACTTCTTGAATACCACAAGCCAAAGTCCAATGTTCCCTTAAGATATATAAATATTCTTTTTACTGCTTTCACATGTGTCTCTTTGGTGCAAATTGAAATCTTTCAACCAATCCTACTGCTTGCATGATGTTTGGCCTTGATGTCGTCACATGTAGAAGGTTTCCAATCATTGACCTGTACAATGTTTGATTTTATTATGGAATTCATCATATTTTCTCAACTTACATCATGTAATCATGGGCGTATTGATAGGTGCAAAGTCTTCCATTTTGAATTTATTCAACATTTCCTTGATATATTAGGTCTGAGAAATGAATACGCCTTTGCTGGATTGAGAAATCTACAACCCTAGAAAGAATGAAAATTCTCCAAGCATGGACATCTCAAATTCTTTTTGCATTTCTTCAACAAACTTTTGACTCATTCTATCAACATTACTTCCAAATATGATATCATCAACATAAACCACAATGATTAATAGATTTTCATTGTTTGTTTTGATGTAAATATCGTTGTCTACAACTCCTCTTTTGAAACCTTGTTGTTGTAGGTATTTGCCAAGTCTTGAATAAAAAAGCTATGGGAGATTTTTTTAGTCCATAGAGTTATTTCTTCAGTCTGCATACACGATCTTTGTTTTCTGACAATTGAAATCCTTCTAGTTGTTCAATATATACTTCTTATTCTAAATTTCCATTTAGAAAGGCTGACTTGACATCCATTTGATAGACTTTGAAGTTCTTGAAACACACAAATTCCAAAAACATTCTAATTGATTCTAATCTTGCAACCGGAGCAAAATTTTCTTGAAAGTTAATACCCTCAACTTGAGCATACCCTTTATAGACGAATATTTCTTTATTTCTTACTACTTGTCCATATTCATCCAGTTTGTTTCTAAAGACCTATTTGGTGCCAATCACATTCTTGTCTTTTGGTTCGGGCACAATTTTCGATGTCTCATTCTTCTCAATTTGATTTAGTTCTTCTTTCATAGCATTAACCCAATGCTTATCTTCGCCAGCTTATGCAAATTTCTTGGGATCTATTTTAGATAGAAAAGAAAAGTTCAATCTTCTTCTAGTATAAACTCCTATATCTATATCACCCAGAATCTGATTTTCTGGATGATGCGTTCGAACAAATCTGGATGGTGTCTTTCGACCTCGTATTTCTATTTCTTCTTGTTCTTTCTTTTCTTCTTCCTTTTCTCGTTCTCTGTAGATTGTATCCTTTGGATCTTCATTTGTTTGTGACATTTCCTTTGGAAATATTTCTTCATCCACTCTTACATCAATACTATCTACGACCTTGCACATGTTGGGAAATAGGGCGTGTTATCACTCCAGGAGTATTTCTTAGGCTGTGGTTCGAAAGAGCCTGATAACTTAATCTGTAACTCAATAGTGTGTATGTAATTGGATCAAAATGAACACTCACTCACTGATTTCCTTATTCAATACAAATTTAACATATCCAGGTAGGACAAGGCTTTCAAAAGCTATTTATCAGATAGTTTCTTGAATCAAATGGGTGGAGAAAACTAACTAGATCAACCAGAACACATATAACTAGCAATGGTTACTTATGATCCTAGTTAACCAACACAGAGGTAAGATGACAGTCACCAACTATTAAGTAAACAAAAATATGAGAAAAACTCAACTCATAAGTACAAAAAGATAGAAAGATGATAGTTTGAAAATAACAGTGAAAGAAACTTGTATTGCTGAATATATTCAAAAGAGGTCTTCTTACAAAATAATATAATATAGTCTTCAATATTGAACCTTTAGCACTGCTGCCTCTGTGGGCTTAAATAAGAATACATGATGGTTATCAGATCCAAAAAGAAGGGATCAAATACCTACAAAATCTACTAATCAAATCAATTACAATATCTAGGATCTAGATCCTATTTTCAAGGAGTCATTCTCTATGCTACTTTTGGTCTTCAATAGCTCCACCAAAGCATCCTGATGAGTGTAGGAGACTCATACCCTCGAACTATGCCAATTGGAACACGGAATCAACCTTTGAATGCTGAAATTTAGGTCGGACTTTGAATAAATCTTTCAAACATAGAACTTTGGTGAGTTTGCAGCGTGTAACACTGTGAAAACCAGCTTTGCGCAACCAACTAGCTCTAGGAGGCTGTTTTAACACACAGTGAGAGGAACAATTTCTTTGAAGAGTGAACTAGGTGCTGAAAGTAGTTGATTTAGTTTGGATAATTTATGATATGTCCTTTGTATCCCTGAGAATGTCAAAGCTTGTGAAAATATGTTTTGTAAATGCATACATATCTTGACAAAAAACATATTAATGCCGAATACTGTTGATACTACTTAGACTTTGTCTCAACACAAATACCATGCATATCCTCCTTTAATATACATGACATGATTTTAGAATCTCTCATTATACACACACAATTTTAGGACATCTTGAATTAATCATCATGCTTGGGAAAACTAGCAGGGGCAATCTCCTTCAAGAAGATAGCCAAATTCTTCTTGCTAAGCATATTTTTGGCCAAGTATAAGTGCCTTGTCAGCCTTCTATTCTCTGCCCTTAGAATGACATTTTGCTTGTATATGTTGGCCAATTGATTCTTCTAGACCTTCTTTCTCTTAATGCTTTTCTTCAGTTGATTGCATTCCTCTGCTAGTTCATTCACTTGGCTTGTCAATTGTCTCCCAAGTGTGATGTTTTCTTGATGCAACTTTTGATTCTTTTCCTGGACCTCCTTAAGCTGACTGTCTGCCTCCTTGAAAAATTTAACCCAATCCGCTTTAGGTCCCTACTCTGCCTCTGAAGATGGCTCTGGTGGAGAGTCTCTCATCTGGACTATGGCTTCCAATGCTTCCTTTTCAAGAGGGGAAGCTTTAAACTTTAACAAATTATCACTAGGCTCTACCACATCAATGCTTGGAACAAACTCCTCTGATAAAACAAGTTTCATTCTAGAGGATATCCTAAGCACTTGTGTGTTGACTGTAGCTTGGATAATTGGAGATTTTTCCTCAATTTCCATATGAGGGAGCTCCATAAAAGGGCCTGCCTGTTCTTTGATTACAGTTTCCTGAGGTTTTTTTTTTCTATAGACTTGGGCAAGTGAGGGTTTTGAAGAAATAGGGTTTTTAGAAGGTTGAAGTTTTTTAGATGCAGAGGGGACAGAAGAACCAGAAGGCTGGGCTACTTCAAGGCTAGGAGTAGAAAGAACAGGGTCTGGTGCTACTTCACTTGAGGGAGCAGAAGGAGCAATAGGATGTGGTATCTCAGATAATGGTGTAGAGGAGTCAATAAGAGGTGTTGCAACTTTCTTCTTAGAGGCTCTGTGTGTAGGAGGAAAAAGAGGTAAATAAATATGGTAGTTTGACACAAACAAGAAGGTAGGCCAATCTTTCCCTTCCTTTTTCAACTTCTCAAGAACTATAAGTTTGATTAGATCATGGTGAAAAATAGACTTGTGAAGCTTCTCAGGTTTTATTTGTGCAAAAGAAATAATCCTTTGTAAACTTTTGAAGAGGAAAAAATACAAGTCTATCTCTTTCTTACCAGTGAAGTGGAGGAGGATATTGAAATGATACTGCAACACCCAACTATATCTTCCTTCACATGTAAAAAACCTTTGTATGATGAACAACAACTTATCATAGTCTTCTATCAACCATTTTCTGGGAACACCTCTCACTAGATCAACTCCTCTATGTTCAGGTCTAAGCATGTATTGGCACCAGTCCTCATTTTCAATCTTCTTTTCTTTATACCACTGTTCCCCTGTCCTAGGGATCTCTGTCACTTCAACAATCAAATCTGCTGTCACATGGATTTCTAGTGGACCAATTTTTGTTTTTCCATCCCTGTACTTCTGTACAAAATCCCTTGATACCTCCAGATGGTATCCTTGCAACTTCTGGAAAAACCTTTAGCAACCCAAGATTTTGAAGGAGTCAACATGGTTCATGTCTTTCTCAATTAATCATCATGCTTGGGAAAACTAGCAAGGGCAATCTCCTTCAAGAAGATAGCCAAATTCTTCTTGCTAAGAATATTTTTGGCCAAGTATAAGTGCTCTGTCAACCTTCTATTCTCTTCCCTTAGAATGAGATTTTTCTTGTATATGTTGGCCAATTGCTTCTTCTGGACCTTCTTTCTCCTGATGCTTTTCTTCAGCTCATTGCATTCCTCTGCCAGTTCATTCACTTGGCTTGTCAATTATCTCCCAAGTGTGATGTTTTCCTGATGCAACTTCTGATTCTTTTCCTGGACCTCCTTAAGTTGACTATCTGCCTCCTTGAACAATTTAACTCAATCCTTTTTAGGTCCCTGCTCTTCCTCTGAAGATGGCTCTAGTGGAGAGTCTCTCATCTGGACTATGGCTTCCAATTCTTCCTTTTCAAGAGGGGAAGCTTTAAAATTTAACAACTTATCACTAGGCTCTACCACATCAATGCTTGGAGCAGACTCCTCTGATAAAACAAGTTTCCTTCTAGATGGTCTCCTAATCACTGTTGTGTTGACTGTAGCTTGGATAATTGGAGAAGTGTCCTCAATTTCCATATGAGGGAGCTCCATAAGAGGGTCTGTCTGTTCTTTGATTACAGTTTCCTGAGCTCTTTTATTTTTGTTTCTATAGACTTGGGCAAGTGAGGGTTTTGAAGAAATATGGTTTTTATAAGGTTTAAGTTTTTTAGATGTAGAGGGGATAGAGGAAACAAAAGGCTGGGCTACTTCAAGGCTAGGAGCAGAAAGAACAGGGTCTGGTGCTACTTCACTTGAGGGAGAAGAAGGAGCAATAGGATGTGGTATCTTAGATGATGGTGCAGAGGAGTCAATAGGAGGTGTTGCAAATTTCTTCTTAGAGGCTCTGTGTGTAGGAGGAGAAAGAGGCAAATCAATATGGTAGTTTGACACAAACAAGAAGGTAGGCCAATATTTCCCTTCATTTTTCAACTGCTCAAGAACTATAATTTTGATTAGAGCATGGTGAAAAATAGACTTGTGAAGCTTCTCAGGTTTTCTTTGTGCAAAATAAATCATCCTATGTAAACTTTTGAGGAGGAAAAAATATAAGTCTATCTCTTTCTTACCAGTGAAGTGGAGGAGGAGCTTGAAATGATACTGCAACACCCAACTGTATCTTCATTCACATGTAAAAAACCTCTGTATGATGAACACCAACTTATCATAGTCTTCTATCAGCCATTTCCTGGGAACACCTCTCACTAGATCAACTCCTCTATGTTCAGGTCTAAACATGTCTTGGCACCAGTCCTCCTTTTCAATCTTCTTTGCTTTATACCACTGTTCCCCTATCCTAGGGATATCTATCACTTCAACAATCAAATATTCTATCACATGGATTTCTTGTGGACCAATTTTTGTTTTTCCATCCCTGTAATTCTATACAAAATCCCTTGATACCTCCAGATGGTATCCTTGCAACTTCCGACAAAACATCCAGCAACCCAAGCGTTTGAAGGAGTCAACATGGTTCATGTATTGATAAATTAATGAAGTGTCTGTAGGCTCAAATATGACCAGGGAGCCCAACCTTTTCCTGGGAATAGGGTCCTTCCTTGGTGCCATGAGGGAAGTGAAAGCCTGCTCCAGTTACCTCTGCGCAAGAAATGGTGAGGAAAAAAAGATTTCAATGAAGAAGAGCCTTATTTGAAGTATGCAAAGCTTGAAACCCTTTGGTGGAAAGATGCTGCTATATAAAAGACCTCCAACTGCTTTGATGAAGCTAAAAGAACTCGGGCTCGCCTCCTTTTCACAACTTTCATGCAAAATTTCAAATTTTAAACTGAGACCTTTTCCCTCCGAGTTCGTAGCGCGCCACACACTGAAATGATATGCACTGTGAACAAGGGATGAGTTGGTAGCGCCTATAGTAAAAAAGTACGCAGATGCACTACAAACCCGCAATCATGAGGTGGAATGATAGATAACTGTCAAATCACGACTTGAGGGAGGTATGCTAGCCTTACAAACACCAAAATCGACTTCTAAGATCATGACTCACGTGAAAAGAGATAAATGATTTAAAATTTGACCAAAAATGACTTAGGATAATGACTATGACAACCATTGAGTCATTTTTTACCCTATATGACATGACTCATTTTTGCTGACTAGACTTATGAAGGACCTTTTTATTAAATGACTCATGGGATAAAAACTATATAAAATAACTAAGACATGAATAAAAAGAATACTTTATTGGGAGATAACATCTGGCTCTAATTGGGGATGGAAGCCTCCCTGTGAGGTTCCAAGAACTTGTAAGACCAACTGCCTTTCCTATCACCTACAAAACTTACAAAAAGTGAAAATGTTGTTCCATTGAGCATGGAGTTATTAAGAGACTAAACTGAAAAAGAAAAGATATTTACAATGGAGAAGGCTTTAGAAATCCTTAGTAGAAATAGATTTTGAGAAAACACCCATTGACTGGGCCACCGAATACTTCATTACCTTCCAGATTCAACAAGAGAAAAGTGTTATTTTGCAACACTTGAGTGATGATGAAAGGTCCAGTCCATAATGTATCAAATTTCCCATGCTTGCCTTTATCCTGTCTGTAAGCATCCCACTTTAAGACAAGATCCCCCATTTGGAAAACATTTTCCTTAGACTTTTTATCAAAACTCTCCTTCATCTTCTTCCGATGTAACTCTGTCTTCTCAAGTAACTGCTCCCTTACCTACTGAAGTTCAACTAGATGGAGAATCCTTCTAACCAAATCATTTGGTTCCCCTTCTTCTTCTTGAATTTTTTTTGCAACAGGTCATGCTAGTTGGATAGGGAAAATGGCTTCAGTGCCATACACCAGATTGAAGGGAGAAGTGCCAATGGACTTCTTATTTGTCACTCTATCAACCCAAAGTTCAAATTTTAATTTAGAATCCCAACTCCTTTGATTTTCTTGAAGCAATTTCTTAATGATTCTCACTAAGCTTTTGTTTGATGACTCAGAAAGGCCATTGCCTTGAGGATAGTAGGCTGTTGAGAGAACCAACTGAATACCCATGTCTTCACATAATTTCACCAAAACATCAGCTTTAAAAGAAACTTCATTGTTAGTAACAAGTCTTTTTGGGCAACCAAATCTAGCAAAGATATGATAATTCAAGAAATTTATGATAACAGAATGAGTGGCATTCCTGGTGGGAATAGCCTCAATCCATTTTGTGAAATAGTCGGTTTCCACTAGGATCCACCTATGCTGGCCACTGGATGATGGATGTATCTCTCCAATAAAGTCCAATCCCCATTGTTGGAAAGGTCTAGTGACTACAATGGGTTTCAATGGAAGAGACTTCAGCTGTTTTTTTCCACTGAACCTTTGACACTTGTCACATGTCTTAACATAGGAGCAAACATCAGAAAATAAACATGGCCAATATTAACGAGCCCTCGAAATCTTGTGGGCTGTAGTCTTCCAATAATGATGACCACCACAATTGTTGCTATGAAATTGATGCATAACCTGAACTGATTTTTCTTTGTCAAGACATCTCAACAACATCCCAAAGGGGTCTTTCCAATAAAGCATATTTTCATTAATACAAAACTTGACTGCCTTGATTTTTAATGCTCTCACCTGCATTGGATTCATCTCTGTCGGGGCTGCAAGGGTCTGGAAAAAATGTATTATACTGCTGTACCATTCACAAGATGATAAATTGGCCGAAATTGGATGATCATGACTGTACCTTTGAACATAAATTTCTGATTGTGCTTCCTTTATATTTATGCTGATGAAATTTATGCCCAATACCTCACAATTCTCCTCAGCAAGAATATTTGCCAAACCGTTACCTTTGACCAATTTAATTGGCTTGATGTAAACATCAAACTCAATAAGCTTGGCAATCCACTTGGCTCTTTTACAATCTATATCTGGTTGAATAAGGACATCTCTGACTGAACTAGATGGTACATAAGCTATTACTTTGGCATGAAAAATATAGATCCTAAAATATTTAAGTGATTTGATCAAAGCATAGGCTTATTTTTCAATAGGGTCATAATTTACCTCAACATCTCTTAATGTCTTGCTGAAGAAAGCCACTGGTTGTTCATGTCCTTGATTGTTTCTCTGAAGTAGCACTGCTACAATGGTATCATTAGATGCAAATGAGAAGATGTAGAAATATTTACAATAGTCAGGGTTGATCAAAGTGGGAGCTGACAAAAGGGCCTTTTTTATAGCTTCAAAAGACTCCCGTGCTACATCATGCCATTTAACCTCAGAATCTTTCCTTAGCATGCTAGTGATGTGTTTAACCAATTCTGCAAAATTAGGAATAAATCTCCTAATGAAGTTGATATTACCAAGAAATGATTGGATGTCCTTCTTAGATCTTGGAATTGATATCTTTTGAATAGATTCTACTCTAGCAGGGTCAATCTTTACTCCTTCTGCAGTCACTATGTGTCCCAGAAGTTTACCTTCTTTTAACGCAAATTGAGATTTCTTTGGATTTAATGAAAGCCCATACCTCCTGCACTTCAAGAATGTCTTCCTCAAGTGCTGCAAATGCTCTTTATGGCTGTGATAAAACACCGTTAGATCATCCAAATATATCAGAACAAACTCATCCTTTTCACCTACGAAGGCAATTTCCATGACCCTTTGAAATGTGGCCTCGATATTCATAAGCCCAAAGGGAATCTTGGCATACATAACGGTACCCCAAGGAGTTGTGAAGGCAGTTTTTTCTCTGTCATCTGGGTGCACTGAGATCTGGTTGTAGCTTGAAAACCCATCAATAAAGGACATGACACTAGCTCCAGATACTCTTTGTAAGATATGCTCCATCTTTGGCAAATGTTAGTTGTCTTTCTTAGAGAATTTGTTCAAGTTCCTGAAGTCAACACACAACCTAATCTCCCCATTCTTATTCCTAACAGGAACTAGATTAGCAACCCATTCGAAATATCTAATTGGAATGATAATCTGAGCATTCAATAATTTTTTAATTTCTTTCTCCATTATAGGCAAAAGAAGAGGGTTGATGGATCTCAAATTTTGTTTGAATGGAGTGGCTTATTTCTTCAGGGGAATTTTATGTTCAATTACTTGAGTGTCATAGGTCTTTAGATCACTGTATTCCCATGCAAAAATGTTTGAAAATTCTCTCATCAGGCTTCCATATTCATCTCTCTATTATGCAGTCAATTGTGTGGACAAATTTATGGTTTTAGGGCATTTTTCCTCTCCTAAATTGTACTGAAAAACAACAGGGTCTTCCTCCTTATTATTAGGTTTCAAGGGCACATCATTCTGGTCAAAAATATTCTCAAGAGGTACTAATCCTCTAGGAATTTGATTATTGGGAAGTTGGATAATATCATGGTGCCCCATTTTGTTTTTTAGCTTTAGATTTTTGACCTTTTCAACATTTTCATTTTCATGATCTATATGGAGGGATGAAAACTCATCTATGACTTCTAAGAATCTGATCAATTCTTCATCATCATCAAACACCTTCCAAAATTTTACATTGTCTGGCAAAGAAGGTCTATATTTCACTTGGATTTCATAATTTAGATTTGCTGACATAGGTGGATTGAAAGTACTAGTTGAGACAGCTAATGAATCAACAAGTTGATTCATAGTTCTACGAATGTATGAAATGTTGAAAGCTAGAAAAAAATCAATGATATTCAATACCTCATCTCTGTATGCCTTAAGCCTAACATACTTAGCTTGAAAAGTGTTTTTGATTTGTTGGATTATCAGATCAACATCTCCAAATACCTTTAGCCCCTTAATATTCATGTCCTTAGCAGCGTTCAAGCCCAAGACCAAGGCCTCATACTTTGCTATATTGTTTGTCACCTTGAAATCCAATTTGAAGGACAAGTGAATAGTTTCTTTTGTAGGTGAAATAAAGACAACTCCTACTCCTGCAGACTCCTTTGAACAAGAACCATAAAAAAACATGCTCCATATAGGAGTGTTTTCTTCTTCTGGAGATTTGAAAATAGGATTTCTGCGCTGAAATATTGATGATAAAGAATCATCAATTTGAAGTATAAAAGACTCCAAATCTGTATCAACTGAATATATGGGATGATTAGTAGGATCCTTCTCATCACTAATTATATAATCCAATTGAGCCTCCCTATACAATATTCTTTGTTCTCCTTCGAAAACTGGGACAATTTCATAAGAAAGGTCATTTTGTAAGGTGCCTCCTAGCCTATTTATCCATGCTCTAGACAAAAGCATACCAAATTTGGGTCGCACATCAACTACCACAATTTCCATCACCATGCTCCTCATGGGTAACTGAGATAAAGAAATGGATAAATCCTTTATCAAACCAAGGCACTTAACTCTCCTAGAGTCAAATGAAAATAGATCATGATAAGACTTGGTAATTTCTAGACCCAACTCATCCATAACTACTTTTGGCATGAGGTTATGAGAGGCTCCTGTATCTAGAAGGCAGTTATGTAGAATTTTGTCATGGATGTTCAAAGAAACATAGAAAGGTGGAGAGGTTTACTCACGGTCTTCAACCATTGAACTAAGGATAATGGTAGGCTTGTCATCTTGGAGATTCACAACATTAGCATAAGTTGGAAAGGGTTTAGGCTCAAGAGATTTTAGAATGGTTTGCTTGAAGGCATCATTCTTCATTGATTCCATGAGTGGTATGGGGATTTTGAGCTTCTGAATTTATGATTCAAAACTAAAAGAGAAAGGGACTTTGTCAAGATTCTTTACCTATTGCACATGAGCTTACTTGATTCTTGATTGGAGCTTGATATTTTATTGGTTGCTGTTTTGCAGGGACAACAACTTTCTTTGTAGGATTTTGTTCGTCTTGCTTGGTATTATTCTGCTTAGATATCAGATTATATCTATTTTGTTCATCAGTTAGACAAATATATTCTTCATTTGGATCTTCACTATCTGGTTGACTAAGCAAATCTTCTTCAAAGGCGATCTGTGTTAAGAAAGAATCATCCCCTTTGTCTCCTAAACAATGAACTTCATCATCTTCTTCAGGCTGCTCCTCCTCCATTACTGTGTTCTGGAAAGGGGTTTTGATATTTTGATCTTCATTTTCATTTCTATTTCTCTGTAAAATCTGATGTTGCTCATTATTCCTCTTATATGGACTTGGATTTCATGGAATGAAAGTGTTAGGCTCTCTACCTCTTGTGGACTAATTATTCTCAAGCTTCATCTTGGAAAATTTTGAAGTCAAAGACTCAATTATTTTTTCCATCTTCTCAATATTAGGATCAACACCTGATGAGGAAGCTTCTCCTTTTTGTTTTCTCCTTTCACCTCTGCCTTTCAACTTTTATGCAGCAAGGATATTCAATTCCACTTCAAGTGGTGCATCCTGCATGTCAGCCAATGTAACAGACCTTATTTCTCTTAATAGAAAACAAAATTCGACATCAAAAGCATTAGAGTATGTAATCTTTACGGAGGTAGCAACAGGCTTGATTTCAGCTGGAATTTTACTGTACATTCTATTAAATTTCTTGGTGAAGTCTGAAACTGATTGACCACTTTCCCTCCTCAATTTTACAAACTCTGTAATGTAGTACAAAAAGTATTTCTTATCACCCCATTGTTTTAATAAAATGTCATCCAAAAATTCAATCCCTGTTATAGATCCTGGGGTTAATTCTCTAAACCATCTCCTGGCCTCTCCATCTAAGATTTGCACAAACACTCTCATCCATACATCTTCATTTACGATATTCAAGTCATCAACATAACTGTAAAACAATTCGATGTATTCTTCAGCTGTGACCTCTTCCACCCCTGAAAATTTTGGCATATATTTATGATAATATCTAGTAGGCATTGCATTTAGAGGATTAGGAAATACTAAAGGGGCATATCTAGCAGCTACAATTCTTTCCATCTTAGTGAGGTTTTGAGGTGCTGCTGCCATGATAACAGTAGATGTAGATGCACT
Organism: Picea engelmannii; assembly: GCA_009831015.1. Classification (NCBI taxonomy): domain Eukaryota; kingdom Viridiplantae; phylum Streptophyta; class Pinopsida; order Pinales; family Pinaceae; genus Picea; species Picea engelmannii. The sequence goes on from ML863201.1 coordinate 18,613, forward strand.
GGGAGTTTGGTTTACAAGGGATTGAGATGAGGCTGATCTTGAAGATGAGGGTGAGGTAATAAGAGGAGAAGGTATTTTTGGACTTGTAGTGGAAAATGGAAAATAAGAAGCCCTATAAAATTCTAACAACAACTGGGCAAGATTTTCTTCTCCTTTCACAGGCAGTTCATGTAAGACAAGTTCAACTACATTTATATGAATGAAGGCTGAATTGGGTTCTGTTTTAGATTGGGACGACTCTACGGAATATGAACAAATGTCTTTTACACCAAAAGGTGATCTATCTTCTTGAGTTAGATTAGATAATCCCTGAACTTCTGAAACTATCTTTTCACTATGAATTTATGAACTTATAGCTTCAACAATTGTTGGTTTTATTAATGGATTTGCTGGAAAAGACATATAGGGATTTTTGGGTATACCTAAGATGGAAGCTTCCTTTTGCAATGCCTTTCCCTCTTTGATGATCCTCTCAGGATCAGATACTGGATCAGTTAGTGGCTATTGAGGATTTCCTCGAGTATGTGCCTTCTTAGGAGCCAAAATTCACTAACAGAGTCGCTAGATAGAAGATTACAACCAAATTAAAGATACCCAGACTTTGTCTATCATCAAATTTGTGACTATTTCGTCTCCCAGGGAAGCTTTCTTCACACTCCTTTCCCTGACAATGATGCCAATTTGTTATCACTCCATGAGTCTTTCTTAGGTTGTGGTTCGAAAGAGCCTGGTAACTTAATCTATAACTCAATAGTGTGTATGTAATTGGATCAAAATGAACACTCACTCACTGATTTGCTTATTCAATACAACTTAAACATATCCAGGTAGGACAAGGCTCTCAAAAGTTATTTATTAGATAGTTTCTTAAATCAAATGGGTGGAGAAAACTAATTACATCAACCAGAACACATACATTGAAAAAATATATGATGGGTCAAATATAACTAGCAATGGTTACTTGTGATCCTTGTTCACCAACACGGAGGTAAGATGACAGTCACCAACTATTAAGTAAACATAGATATGAGAAAAAATCAACTCATAAGTACAGAAAGACAGAAAGATGATAGTCTGAAATAACAGTGAAAGAAACTTGTATTATTGAATATATTCAAAAGAGGTCTTCTTACAAAATAGTATAATAGAGTCTTCAATATCGAACCTTTAGCACTGTTTCCTCTGTGGGATTAAATAAGATTACATGTTGGTTATCAGATCCAAAAATAAGGGATCAAATACCTACAAAATCTACTAATCAAATCAATTACAATATCTAGGATCTAGATCCTATTTTCAAGGAGTCATTCCCTATGCTACTTTTGGTCTTCAATAGCTCCACCAAAGCATCCTGATGAGTGTAGGAGACTTATACCCTCAAACTCTGCCAGCTGGAACACCGAATCAACCTTTGACTACTGAAATTTAGGTCGGACTTTGACTAAATCTTTCAAACACAGAACTTTGGCGAGTTTGCAGTGCGTAACACTATGAAAACCAACTTTGTGCTACCAACTGGTTGTAGGAGGCTGTTTTAACACACAGTGAGTGGAAAAATTGCTTTGAAGAGTGAACTAGGTGCTGCAAGGAGTTGATTTAGTCTGGATAATTTATGATATGCCCTTTGTATCCCTGAGAACTTCAAATCTTGTGAAAATATGTTTTGTAAATGAATACATATCTTGACAAAAACCATATTAATGCCGAATACTATTGAGACTACTTAGACTTTGTCTCAACACAAATACTATGCATATCCTCCTTTAAGATACATGACATGATTTCAAAATCTCTCATTAGACACAAAATTTTAGGACATCTTGAATTAATCATCGTGCTTGGGAAAACTAGCAAGGGAAATCTCCTTCAAGAAGATACCCAAATTCTTCTTGCTAAGAATATTTGTGGCCAAGTATAAGTTCTCTGTCAGCGTTCTATTCTCTACCCTTAGAATGAGATTTTGCTTGTATATGTTGGCCAATTTCTTCTTCTGGACCTTCTTTCTCCTAATGCTTTTCTTCAGCTGATTGCATTCCTCTGCCAGTTCATTCACTTGGCTTGTAAATTGTCTCCCAAGTGTGATGTTTCCCTGATGCAACTTCTGATTCTTTTCCTGGACCTCCTTAAGTTGATTGTTTGCCTCCTTGAACAATTTAACTCAATCCTTTTTGGGTCGCTGCTCTTCCTCTGAAGATGGCTCTGGTGGAGAGTCTCTCATATGGACTATGGCTTCCAATTCTTCCTTTTCAAGAGGGGAAGATTTAAACTTTAACAACTTATCACTGGGCTCTACCACATCAATGCTTGGAGCAGACTCTGATAAAACAAGTTTCCTTCTAGAAGGTCTCCTAATCACTAGTGTGTTGACTATAGCTTGGATAATTGGAGAAGTGTCCTCAATTTCCATATGAGGGAGCTCCATAAGAGGGTCTTCCTGTTCTTTGATTACAGTTTCTTGAGCTCTTTTTTTTTTGTTTCTATAGACTTGGGCAAGTGAGGGTTTTGAAGAAATAGGGTTTTTATAAGGTTTAAGTTTTTTAGATGCAGAGGGGATAGAAGAAACAAAAGGCTGGGCTACTTCAAGGCTAGGAGCATAAAGAATAGGGTCTATTGCTACTTCACTTGAGGGAGCAGAAGGAGCAATAGGATGTGGTATCTTAGATGATGGTGCAGAGGAGTCAATAGGAGGTGTTGCAAATTTCTTCTTAGAGGCTCTGTGTGTAGGAGGAGAAAGAGGCAAATCAATATGGTAGTTTGACACAAACAAGAAGGTAGGCCAATATTTCCCTTCATTTTTCAACTGCTCAAGAACTATAAGTTTGATTAGAGCATGGTGAAAAATAGACTTGTGAAGCTTCTCAGGTTTTCTTTGTGCAAAAGAAATCATCCTATGTAAACTTTTGAGGAGGAAAAAAGATAAGTCTATCTCTTTCTTACTAGTGAAGTGGAAGAGAAGCTTGAAATGATACTGCAACACCCAACTGTATCTTCCTTCACATGTAAAAAACCTCTGTATGATGAACAACAACTTATCATAGTCTTCTATCAGCCATTTCCTGGGAACACCTCTCACTAGATCAACTCCTCTATGTTCAGGTCTAAGCATGTCTTGGCACCAGTCCTCCTTTTCAATCTTCTTTTATTTATACCACTGTTCCCCTGTCCTAGGGATCTCTATCACTTCAACAATCAAATATGCTATCACATGGATTTCTAGTGGACCAATTTTTGTTTTTCCATCCCTGTAATTCTGTACAAAATCCCTTGATACCTCCAGATGGTATCCTTGCAACTTTTGGCAAAACCTCCAACAACCCAAGCGTTTGAAGGAGTCAACATGGTTCATGTCTTGATCAATTAATGAAGTGTCTATAGGCTCAAATATGACCAGGGAGCCCGACCTTTTCCTGGGAATAGGGTCCTTCCTTGGTGCCATGAGGGAAGTGAAAGCCTGCTCCAGTTACCTCTGCGCAAGAAATGGTGAGGAAAAACAAATTTCAATGAAGAAGAGCCTTATTTGAAGTATGAAAAGCTTGAAACCCTTTTGTGGCAAGCTTTTGCTATATAAAATACCTCCAACTACTTTGATGAAGCTAAAAGAATTCGGGCTCGCCTCCTTTTAACAACTTTGATGCAAAATTTCAAATTTTAAACTGAGACGTTTTCCCTCTGAGTTCGTAGCGTGCCACACACTTTAATGATGTTATGCGCTGACAACATGGGATGAGTTGGTAGCGCCTCTCATACAAAATTACGCAGATGCGCTACAAACTCGCCATCATGAGGTGGAATGATATATAATGGTCAAATCATGACTTGAGGGAGGTATGATATCTTTACAAAGACCAAAACCAACTTTTAAGACCATGACTCATGTGAAAACAGATAAATGATTTAAAATTTGACCAAAAATGACTTAGGATAATGACTATGACAACCATTGAGTCATTTTTTAGCCTATATGACATGACTCATTTTTGCTGACTGGACTTATGAAGGACCTTTTTATTAAATGACTCATGGGATAAAAACTATATAAAATACCTAAGACAAGAATAAAAAGAAGACTTTATTGGGAGATAACAGTGTGGAACACAACATGAAACATAAAACATAGTACTGCAGATAATCGAAGAGGAACACAAAATTTCAAGACAGAGGTCGTGTCTAAAGAAACCGTTACAACACTTAAGAAAAAATCATTGTGATCAAAACATCATAGTGCATGTTGCACATATTGATCTGCATGATTTATTCCAAAATCTCCATTATCTTCTTGATGATAATGACCCAAGTAGTCTGCTATTTATAGCCTCAAGATCTATGCAAGATACCAGATATATAAAATATGCAGAACAGAACTGAAATGCTAGAAATGACAGAATAACAGTAAAATATCCAGCATAATCTTCACAATACACAGAAATGATATACGAAATAGCAACAGAAATAGCACTTTGAATCAGATAACAATGTTCACAGGCCTCTTCGAGGGGGCAACCTCC